>JAPZDY010000017.1:3892914-3903740 GCA_029783645.1 Ctenochaetus hawaiiensis
AGTATATTTTGTGTAATTGTTGCTTCGGTTTTTGATGCACTTAATCATTAGACATGCCCAGGTATAAAAGAGTGAAATAAATATTTGTAGCACTATTGGCCTGTTATTAAAGCTTCCCTGTGGAGATTCAGACCACATCCCTGCCAAGGGCTTCACACTGTTCTGCTGATCTACAGGTGGCTGCAATGCACCAAGAAACACAGCAGTGCAGCTGCAAAGGCAGGAAGCAGGATGAGTGCTAACTGGTAAACATGGATGCAAACAGTACGAGTTTTAAACTATGAAAAAATATGGGCTTGTAATTTTTAATGAGGAAGAAAATGTGTTGAAAACATATTAAGAAGGGCATTTTGGTGAGAACACTGAACTTAAGTCTGTTTGCAGTCTGCTGAGGTGCAGTCTTTTCTGGCAGTTATGAGTGACTTTTGGTTTACAGTCAGTCTAGTTTTTTTTCTGCTTTCCTACACTTGGAGTTATTTTGAGCACAGTTTTTGGCAGCTGTAGCCACCTCCGGGGAAAGTTCAAGGACTCACTGAGATTTGTTTGCTGTACTTACAATAAGAGGAACTCAACAGAAAATGGTTTTAGAATACTAAAATCTCAAACCAATAAATATGAAGTACCTTAAGGCTGAGAAATGTCAAGAAGTGGAGAGTTCAGGAAAGGAATGAGTCGCTCAGATTGTTGGTCAGCTCGCATGTTTTTATGAAAACGTGTTTGGAAAGTTTTCACCATGTTTCTCTGTGTGTTCCAGGCTGACATCTGGTCTCTGGGCATCACAGCCATCGAGCTGGCAAAAGGTGAACCTCCCCACTCCGAGCTCCACCCCATGAAGGTTTTATTCCTCATCCCAAAGAACAACCCGCCCACACTGGAGGGCAACTACAGCAAACCGCTCAAGGAGTTTGTTGAGGCCTGCCTCAACAAAGAGCCCAGTTTTGTAAGTGATTTTTGGTATTAAAGCCTTTGTTTTTAGCCTGTACGTACAGCTCAGGCTCTTCAGTGTGTTTCTCCCGACTGCATCATGTGCTCAACTCTTCATTTCCACAGAGGCCAACTGCCAAAGAGCTGCTGAAGCATAAGCTGATCGTTCGCCATGCGAAAAAGACCTCCTACCTGACTGAGCTGGTGGACAAGTACAAGAGGTGGAAGGCAGAGCAGTCTCGAACCACAGAGTCCAGTTCGGATGAGTCTGACTCGTAAGTCTGATTCCTCTTTTTAGATGTTTGCTGTTTTTCCTGGGGTTCTGTGGAAAGACACAGTGATTTATGTTCCCGTGTTTTGTTTTGTTTTTTTCTGCATATTATGCTCGCAGCTCTTTTAACACCTCATAAGTAAATTTAGGAAGAGAATCCTCCCTGTGCTGCTTTCCTCCCACATTTGTTATGATGAGTTTTAAGCCCTTAACATGCGTGACTTCATTACTCATCCACGTAAATGTTCTAAAGCCACATTACTATCTGTCCAATCAGGGAGCAGGATGGCCAGGCGTCGGGCGGGAATGACTTTGGCAACGATGACTGGATCTTCACCATCCGGGAGAAGGACCCCAAGAAGCTGCAGAATGGGGAGGGACAGTCGGGGGCAACAGACCAGGTTAGACACAGTCACGTCACAGCTTCAAAAAATAGATTATTCTTCAGGCTTCGATTTTTCTGTGTAACTGTGACATCAACAGCCGCCGAAAGCCATCCTTATCCTACTTTGGAGCGAACACATTTGCATAAAATGTGCACAATATCACAAGACCTAACCATGATAAGATTGCATGATTTTATCCCCCTAAGGTGAAGCTGTGCTACTTTAATTTCCTCCTCTTCCCTTGTTCTTACATCTCTCTTCCTTTCTTTTCAAAGACAAAAGACATTCCAAAGAGGCCTTATTCACAGAGCCTGGCCACTGTCATCTCTCCTGCATTAGCTGAGGTAAGAAGGCATAAGCCGGTCTCCTTCAAACCCACAACTCGGCTTACATAATGTAAAATTTAATGCCTGAAATTGACCCTGTTCCCTCACCTTTCTCTTGGTCCCAGCTTAAGGCGAGGCAGGAGCAGGTGAATGGAAACCCCATGGTCCTGGATGAGCTGAGGGAGGCCATCCTGCTGGCTGAGGAGGCCTACCCCGGCATCTCCGACTCCCTGGTGGCCCACATGGTCCACAGGCTCCAGAGGTAACATCTGACTCTGGTTTTGTGCACAAAATCCATGAGCACATAAGTCAGATTTTTAGCATTCTTTTCATGCAGCAGGTGATGATCATTCACCGTTCTTCTTTGTTTTCTTTTTCCTGCAGTTTCTCCACAAGCAGGACGTCCTCCTCCTCCCCTTAGTGATTGGCTCTCTGCCCCAGCCCTTCTCTCCCAGGCCCCCACCCCCCAACACCACAGCCAGGTCAGAGGGTTAAAAGCCAGGGGTCAAGTCATTCAATACCAGCTGACCACATTTGACCACCAGTGTCGGGGGGGGCTAATCTAGCCTGTAAAAATTACTGAACTCCAAAGCGGAGGATAACCGAGAGACTCTGGAGAGCTTCTTTTAGCCACTTGTAGAGGAGAAGTTCTGGAAACCGGCTGCGAGTTAAGTCAAGACTCAAAGTCAGAGCAACAGCCAAGTCAGACTCTGGGCTCTGTTCATGCGAGACTTCTCCAGCCTCTCACCGCGGAGTCTCCACATGGAATTTGCTCGACGAGGAGCTGAAAATCTCCCCCCCACCACCACCACAAAAAAAAAAAATCCAAGGCAAGACTTCAATCCCCCTCTCAATGCAGGCGTCATATCCCCAGAACCTCTGAAAGCATGCTTGATGAACCTGCAGGGATATTATCTTAGTGTGCAAGCTGCGTGTGTGCGTGCTTCAATGCACAGCGTGTGTGTGTTTGGGGCACCTGTGAGTGTGTGTGTTTGTGTGTGTGAGTGCGTGTGAGTGCGTGCACGTGTGCTCTCGCGTACGTAAGACTCCCTGTTAAGGCAAATTGCAGCATTCTTAATAAAACCTCAGGTAAAGTGCTTTAAGTGGACTTTGTCCTCCGAGGCAGCGGGGAAAAGGAGGGGGGGAGGGTCGCCATGCTGTACATGATAACGAGTCGTCATTTGCGGGAAAATGAATCACTGTGTACAAAATGGTCATGCGCATTTTGTAGATATTGATAATGTTTAAAAAAGTAGATATTTAAAGATTTCAAAAAGTTAACATCCAACAGAACAAACAGAAAATGCCTTGCCTTTTTGAGATACACACGTCTACGTTTCTGGCATTTCATCAGAGGTTTAGTTAGTTTTCTTTTACTCGTCAGTGAGTGAATTTCAGTATTCATCAGTGTAAGTGACTGAGCTCCAATCTTCCATTTCAATCAACTGCTGAATCATCGAACTAACTATGTTACTGAACTTACTTTGTTTAGAGGCAGAAGCTTTTCCTTTGTTTTTCTAGTCAGGAGGGGAAACTCCTACCTGTACTTTATGTTTAGACAATTTAAGTCAGTTTTGAAGTTGTTTAGGTCAAGGATGAAGGTAGATCAGTGTCAACTGTGGCTCTGAAGTAAGAATAATATCGAGTGGAGACAAGGACATGAACAAGGAGGAACCACTATGTGCGGCCGAATGCTTATATCATGTGAAGTGTTATTTTTCCTCGGCTTGTCGTTTTATTTTTAGCATTACTCTAAAACGAAACGTGGAGGCGAGGAGTAACTGGCAAGGACCATCGCAGGCAATCGCAAACACTCGCTCGTGGCCAAACAAAAACCGTAGATCAGGACAAGCCAAGCTGCCGAGATCAACGCCATCCTAGTTTCCTCTCACTCCGACACTTCGGTTCTCACTTCCACACCACGCTAGAAGTGCCATGTCCTCTTTTATGCTTTCACCAGTTGTTTGTAGTATGATTTGCACCTTTTTTGTTTGTTTTTTGTTTTTTAATTTTTGGAACTTTTTTTTTTTTTTTTTGCACTTTGAAAGTGTGTCAAGTATTTAAAGAAACCTGTAAGAGGAAAAAGAAAATCATGAAAAAAGTTGCTAATAGCCATGTTTTACTATATATGTTTACTTAAGAGTTCCAGAATTTACTACTGTGCTAATGCAGCAATAATGTTGAGGAGTTGCATCAAGACGCACTTGTCAACACAGGGATTGAAAGAAATTAAGAAAATATCTGATATTTTTGTAACTGCAAAGAGTTAAGTATGGAAAAATGGAATGCTTTATGGATATGGGCACCTGCCTCTGGCAAAAAAAATATCTATACCTTTCAGAAAAACATATGCTACGGAAATAACTACGAAATGTGTACATTTGGTCTCCTTTATCATAGCTGACAGTTTATAGTACTGTATATAATCTTTGCTTGTGTCATTTGAGAATTCCCAAGTTAAATGTAAGCTCCTTGTAAGCTTTCAAAGTGACATGAGAAATAAAGATCTAATGCTAACTGAGAACTCTGTCGTGCATCGCTTCTTCTCTGCAGTTACGGCTGTTTTATGTTGGTTAGATTTATCAGTGCAGAGTCAAATGTGGCGGGTGACTATTTAAATCCTACTCTCATCAAGCAGAGCAAGTACTCATCTGAGTAACTAAACCTCAAATCTACATAATGTGTTTAGGCTCCTCTTTGCTGCCTTCATGAGATCGACAGTTTAATTTGAGGTTTAAGTTTTAATTTGTTCAGTGCTTATAAAATTATGATTGAATTCCTACAAAAATAACAGTACATCAGCCTCAGCTTTCCTTTGTCTTTAGTGTAAATTAGCAGATGTTATCCTGCCAACATGCTATATTTACATGTTATATGTGCTCAACATACCTAAACATCTGCTTGTTCACCTTCTCGCTCTGAGTTTTGTTTTAATGTCAAAAAATTGTCTAGACCCATTTTGTCCAATATGAAAATTTGCTGGTCTTTTATTTTTATGAATAAGGAAACAACAGTTACAGTCATGTTTGCAAAAGATAAATACAAGCTACAGAAACATCAGATTTTCCTGTTCCTTCGGATGTCCTACACACAGTCCTTGTGTGAACTGTGTTCTGTGCATGCAAAAAGGTTGTTATTCAGAAAAAACAGAAGAAGACATAATGCAAAGGTAAAAGGAAACCTGTGCTTACTGACAACAGCAGAGCATCTTTGTTGCCATTATCACAGGACAATATTCCCCCAGGCCAAAATGAAATCTGAAACATGATTAAAGATTTTCTGACTGAAAAAGCAGCTTTTTATGTCATATTTTTACCCTGAAGCAGATTATAACATCATAAAGTTAGATATATACATAAAATAGTGACATTATATTACTATACATCGAACACTGTGCTTTGAAATACTAAATAGAAATTTTGGAATGGTTTCTTTGTATGTTTGTGTGCTCCAGAATGTTGCAAAAGCCTACAAAAAAAAAATTACATTAAGATGTTGCTACACAGTGCAAAATGAATCATTATAAAAAGACATTTACAACAGCAAAAACACAAATTACCACCCAATAAAGATCCAGAAGTTTTTAATTATATGTGTAACTATGAAAAGGAGATGTTTTATCTTTAAGGAGCTGGAAAATGGTGACAATAGTGTTTGAATTATCCCTGAAAAGCTATAATTGTCCATCAAGAGCTTATCCATCTAAGCCCCGTTTCTGTGTTCTTCCAACTTCAGCATCACTTTACTCAGGTCATCCATCCATTCCAAAAACTTCATGTCTACAAGTGCACCAAAATGCACTGACAAAATGATTAAAAATACTTAATGGCACAGGCACTCAGAGATGAAACACAGAACCGAGCAGTGTTCATAAACAAAAGAGCTGCAGAGCTGCAGAGGAGAGTCGCTTTAGATCTTTGTCTGTCTTTCCTCCCCGTCAGAGCTGGAGTCAGAGCTGGAGTCAGAACCTCTTCTGCCCTCTCTGTGGCTTTCAATCGAGCTCTTCCTGGACATCTCCAAACTCTCCCTCCTCTTCTTCTCATCAGAGTCCTTCTCCAAAAACTGGGCTTCGATCTTGGAGGGGTCGATGTAAGTGTAAAAATAGGCCATGATGGCGAAGATGATGCACACAAATATCAGCAGAGCGGCGAAGAGGATGTACTCGGCCCACTGAGGGAAAAAAAACACACACACACACAAAGTGTCAGACTGAGTGGATGAGCTCAACATATGACATCTCACCCAAACATGGTCACTTCTCCAAAAAAACAAGATGACGACGACCATGTCAAACTCAAGGCTTCAAAACGGTCAAATTAAAAGTTTTCTCTTTGAGGTTTTAACAGTCTAAAAATGGTCAATACATAGTAATTATTTTTATCCTTTTTGAAGTTTTATTTTATCACTTAAAAATTTGCTTTATGTCATGTAGAGGACATCTTTGAGGAGGGTATTTTTGCTGATTTCACAGGAATTTTAAAATAATAGTTTTCAAAATAAACTGATAATTACATGCATTTGTTTACCATAAAATGAACAAAGTAAGCAGGGATGCAATATGTGTTTACAAGTTGTTAAAAATTACCACTTGTATTTTGATTTTGATTTTTTTTTTTTTTATTGTTATTTGTTATTAAAATCCACCCACCTGTTCCTGGATTGTTGCGGCCTCGGCCACGATGAGCACAATGATGTTACCTACGGCAACAGTGAGCAGCCAACCAGCCTGCAGCACAGACTTCATGTTGCTGGGCGCCTGACGGGCAAAAAGGGATCCAAATAAAACTACTTGTCAGCAAATTACTTATGACATTTTCAATCAGCTTTTGCAGTTTTGTCTGATATGTGAGGAAAGCGCCCTCTACCTGTGAGTAGGAGAACTCCAGGCCGGTCACAGAGAAGACCACCTCTCCTGCAGTGATGAGGAAATACTGAGGAATCTGCCAAGCTATGTTGACGGTGTTGGGATTGATGTCCAACACTCGTGCGACGCCCTCTGCGCACTGCAGGAGACAGACAGGAAGCCAGAAGTGTCACTTCAATCCAAAACGTTGCATTCAGGCTAAACTGTGACACAAAATGACTGATAAGTTACCTTTTCTCCAAACGCGAAATCCGGCTTGATGATCAAGGTGTAAGAACTGCCGAAGCCCAGTTCCTGAGTGTAGATACACTCTTGTCCGGCATTATTACGGATCTTAAACTGTGCACTGACATAACAAGAGAAACACCAATCAGATCGAAGAAACTTCTCTGGTTTTCTTGCATGTGACATGAGGATATAAAGGAAAATCCGGCTTACTTTCCCCGTTTCACCAAAACGTATTCCGACATGGCGTTGTGCACGATGTTTCCAAAGGACTCATCGCCCACTGAGACATTCATAACCGAGTTATGACCATTCAGAAATCTGAAAGAAAAGGGAGGAAAAAACAGTTCAGGTAACATTTGAAACATTCTTCATTTCACTAAACAGAAGTTGCATTTAAAATCAAAAGACTCAGACTCGAGTCCAAGAGTCCACACCTCCACTTTCTGCTTCTTTTCAGTCCAATCTAATGTCACCACTGTGCATCATCAACAAAGGACTAATTCAGGCACACAGGGACGTTATCACCTTCAGTAGCAATCATGTAATATGTCTCTCATAAGTTGTTGGCTAAACATCGTAAAAGCAAAACTTTCTTCATCCCAAAATTATTACTTTGACAGAAGAACCTCTCCAGCTTTGCAAAGAACAAAATAATTACTCTGGGGATCACGGAAAGAAAAAAACAGAGAAGCGATCACACACAGCCTCTCGCATGAGCTTCATAACAGTTTGAAACTTGCCTGATCTCATTGGCCCCCTCCTCCGGCTTTGATCCGAGGTCAGGGAACTGGAGACAGAAAGAGACTTTAGAATGACCAGATCTTTTCAGTTTGAAATAATCAATGAGAAGTCCAACTAAAATTACATTCATTCATATTTTTTTCATGCATCTATCAGGCTACTAAGAGGAAGAACTTATGTTATTTTGATGACAGTGATGCACCGTGTTGAGTGCATGGTGCATCACTGCATGATAAAGCAGAGTCCAAACTGTCTCTCAGTGAGGAGAAAAATAAGAAAAACAAGAGCTAACCAGGGTTAATGAATGTCACAGAGCAGAGACAAAGTATGTCTTAAAGCCCTTCAGTCTTTCAGAGCAATAAAAACACTGTGGTTTAAGGAGACACGGACTGAAATTAATAAACAAGCTGAATTAGGTGAAAAAAGATCCAGATTTTGATAAATCTGCAGCAGACCATGAAAGACCCTATATGTCTCTTGTACTCACCGGTAAATACCTGGGCTGGGCCCCATCCTGAATAACGACCAGTGTAGTCCGATTTCCGTCCTGTAAAGTCACGCTTGTAGTGACTGAGTTCAGAGTCAGTTCAAATGAATCATCAAAGGTCAGATAATTGTCATTTGCCTGTCAGAGAAAAGACGAGTCAACATCAACATGTCGTTCAGCTTCAGCACAGACACACTAAGTCGTATTCATTGTTTCCTGCGTGCTGCGTTCGTGTGCACTGAGATACCTCGTAGGGCTGCACGATGAACTTGTCGGTCCCAGCGCTGACGTCCAGCGGGCTGCTCAGCATGTTGATGAACTTCACCTGGCCTTCAGTTTTCGATGGGAAATTAGGCAAAGTTCTCTGTGGGAGAAACGATCATGTTGGTGAACTGTGCTTCTTCAGGTGATGTGTGTTTGAGTTGCCCGGTGTGTGTTTTCACTCACATCGATTTGAATCTGGACCAGAGCGGCAGCAATGAACGCGAGAGCAGCGAGGAACATTCCCACAGTCATCCTCTTCAGTGGACTAAAGAAAAAAAACATGAAAAAGAGTTAAAAAAAAACAACTTTGTATGTAAATCAAATGTACCGTAATATAATTTATTACATTTTTCTGCTGTATTTCTCTTTTCAAATAGTGATGATTCAACTTTTTTCTTTTAACCATCAGCTTTTTTCCATTTTTGAAGGCATCTGTGGCATTTTTCTAGTATTCTTGGGTTTTTGGCAGCTTTCTTTATGGCAAAAGAACAATTTTAAAATTTACCATACAAAAAACTATATAACAAATGTATATAAAGTCTGGAAATTCTCAACACAGAACCCAGTGGGTCAAAGTCCTGCAATAATTTCCATCACACAGGAATAAAACATAAAAACTGAGCTCACCCGAAGTTCAAGTTGCACTTGGCAATCAGTGGGTAGATCAAACTGTCCACGATTGGCACCAAAATGAGGATCAAGATGGGGTTGATGGTCTGTAGAGAAGAAGGCAAGTTTCTCTTTTAAATCCTGTTTTAAAGGTTCACATCAGCAGCACGAAGACAAAAACCGTCAAAGAAAAGTGTCTCACCTGCATCTGCTCAGGCTGGATTATCAGAGATCCCTATTGTAGGAAAACAAAGCAAAGAGACAGACAGAAACTCATTTATAAAAACAGTCTTTTTTGATATGGATGCAAACAAAGTGTTTTAGCAAAAATGCTCAAATAAAACACTTACAATTTTGCCGTCCAGGGTGGTCGCCTGCAAGGTCCATCTCGAGCCCTGCAGAGGAGACATGGCTGTAAATCTGTCTGTCTTTAAGTTCTGCTGGTTCACTGCTCGAAGTGCTTTATTTATTTATCTATTTTATCTTTAAAATTCAAACGTGTCAGGAGGGAAAATGGTACCTGCTGGTCGAAGAGAGCCCAGAACATGGGCAAAGGGATGTAGAGGAACAGCACCTTCAGCACCATCTTCACCTGTGCAATCAGGAGTTTCTACAGCAAAACACAGAGGAAGGATTTAGATTTTTTTTTTTTTTTTTTTAAACCACTAGTTGTACTGTTTGGATTTGCATTTATCTGCACATGTGCACTGCACTCACATCGTATTTCTCCTCAGCCCAGTCCATCCAGTGTTCTCTCTTAGGGTACGCAGAGGAACGATGCCTGAAGCGGTTCTTCAGAGCAAACTACAGAGAGCACAAAGGACATTTTGTTGCTTAAACCATGAGAAAAAGTTTACTGAGTTCACTGAGAAACATATGAATGACTGAGATGCTTCTAGACTTTAATTTAAAACCATTCAAATCCATTTTAAAGCTGAAACCTTTAGGAGAAACACGTTATGGAGTGACTCACCCCGACACACTTGCAGACTTTCACCATGATGTTGCCTTCAGGGGCGGTCTTAGTGTACATTCTACTTCCAATAACGAACACAACTGCAGATACACACACACACACCAGATATATATGTTAACATTTGACCACCAGTCGAGTAAAAAAAGACATTTAAAAACTAAAAAACAGAGTTCTTACTCAGAGCCACCAACATGAGGGCAGCAGGGACGCCAAAGGCCAGAGGGTAGCACTGCTGCTGGGTGTGAATACCACACTCCTTAGCTGCAAACCACAACACACACACAGACACACACATTTTTTTTTAAAAACCGTGTGATATCATTTGCATAGTTTAAGCTCTTGTGATGAACTTCAGCACACCTTTGAGGATGGGGGTGATGAGAGTGGACAGCAGACTGCCAGCATTGATGGACAAGTAGAAGATGGAGAAGAACGTGCTCCTCTGCTTCTCCTGTCGGACACAAACAGGAAGTTATACAGGAAGTTAAACAAGTCCTGATGCACTGATGCACCTCACATACGTTGATGCCTCTTACAAAACTCTTATGTGACATCCCATTTGACCCCGGTGATTAATATCATGAGGCAAACTTTGTCCCTTTGCCTTGAACAGACAAAGGAACGATGGTTAATAGTTAATAAACGACTAACTGGACAGATCAAAGATACAAGAAGTGCTGACGAGGGGCCACTGATTTCTGAGTGAGTTGTCCTTTTAATTGCTGTGTGTGTGTGTGTGTGTGTGTGTGC
>JAPZDY010000017.1:3903840-3930863 GCA_029783645.1 Ctenochaetus hawaiiensis
GTGTGCAGTTTGTACATAAGAGGAAGGTTAATGTCTATGTGTATGCTGCACCTGACTCACATTAGAGCTGTACTCACTTCCTCTGTGAACTTGTGAGGTGTTGAAACAGTCGTGTGTGTTAATGTTTGAGGCTCTTGGTTGTGTGTAAATTGTGTTGAAGGAGTTAATGACATGATTTAAATCCCCCTTTACACACAAAACAGGTTCAATTAAGACAAACAGGTGATGAATATTTAACACCTGTCTGACGTAGACTCAACAAATTAATTTTAAGATAAGTGAGAAAATATTTTAGACATAATTCAGTAGATTTAAGAAGAGTTTAAAACATTAAGAAAACTAATGATTTTAATGATTTTGCCACATTATGACTAGGATTACAATGACTACGATCTCATATATAAAAAGAACTTCCTCATCAACACATGATAGTTTTGTTATCAGTGGCATGTTGACCATATGAGATATGTAAGTCTTAATGGCAAGATAAGGTCTGCTCTGTTCTCTCTGAAAACAGGTGATTGCAAAGGTGTTTTTATGAGTTTGTCTCCTTCATCTGTTCACTTTATTTGTGCTTAAGCAACATCTAACCTGATGGTCTTCAAACTGGTCTCCACCGAAGGCGGCCACGCAGGGTTTGATGCCTCCTGTTCCCAAAGCAATGAGGAGCAAACCCACCATGGACAGAGCTCTGTGGGCGAGACACAGCACACACACACACCGTCAGTACAGAGTCTGTATCTACTGTGTTACACAGATCTGAGTGTGTTCAGCTTACACGTGAAGGGTCATGTTGTCGGGGGTGCCATCCCTGTTTCCATCTGAGATGTCATGGATGGCACTTATTGCCAAGACAAGCTGCCCAACCGTGTAAACAATGGACAGGTAAACGATTGTCCTGTGCAGAGGGAGGAGGAGGAGGAGGAGGAGGAGGAGGAAGGAGAACAGGTATAAATCAGAGAGATAAGATAGACAAGGGTCAAAAATCCAAGGATGGAATTTTATCAGCCGATTCTGCACTTTGAGCCTTAACACTCACGTCAAGCTCAAAGAACAACGACATAAATTATTTCTACGATGACAGAATATAAATTACAGCTTTTAAACTTGAAGATTGTTTGTCTGCAAATAAAAAAAGATCTGCAGGAATTAAAACTCACCTGAACTTGCCAAGCCATGAATCGGCTATAATGGCTCCCAGGATGGGAGTCAGGTAGCAGAGAGCCACAAAGGTATGGTAGATGGTGGTGGCGAGGTCTTCATCCCACTTCAGGAAGTTCGTGAAGTACAACACCAGCACGGCTGCAGGCAGGGAGGAGGAGGATGGGAGAAATTAAAAAAAGTGCAAGGCAATGGTTTGAAAAGGTTAAGCTGTTTTTTTTAGATATTGTTGGATTCTTTAGTCTAAAACAATGCTTCATATTTTATCAGTGCTGGAAAGTAACTAAGTACATTAGCTTAAGAAGATGCACATAAGTACATTTTTGAGGTACTTTTCAATTTATTGTTCTCAAACTTCTCACATGGCTTCACTCAAAAAAATGTTTGAGGCCCAAAAAGGCTCAAATTTTTCAGTGAATCATGAAAAAAAGCAAAAAATAGAGAAAATTATAGTAAATACATAGACATTTTGAGTGTTTACATTGTTATATTGGTACTTGTGCTTAAGAAAAAGATCAGAAACATGTTCCACTGTTAAATATTGATCATACATGTTGTGGACAAAATCATCATCTGCAAAGTAACTTAGGATGTCGGATAAAAGAGAATGAACAAGTTTAATGACAGAAAGGAAACTTTAAAAACTGCATCAGATCCAGAACGAATCGGCTCACCTCGCATGCCATAGTAGGAGAAACGCTCGCAGAACTCATTGACCACGATGAAGAAGATGCTGATTGGATAGCCAAAGATGGCCGCCTGTTCAAGGAAAATGGAAAACTCTTCTGTCACTTTTGTCTGCAGGTTCTGCACAGTAACACTTAGAAAATGCACAGACTCATATAAATGAAACTCTTTTTAATCTTTAACCATCTACTTTCGAATTTATTAATACCATCCACAAGTAATTGCATATTTTTTCCACTAAAAAATAAACTCCTGTTGAGTATCAGAACACTAAACCTCAAATATTTGTATTTTTTATTGACAGTATGTACAGTACAATAACAGGTGGACTTACACTTTTTGACTTGCGCTTCTTTCCTTCTTCTGCAGAAATGAACATTAAAGGTTACATTATTTAAAAAGATATTTTTTTAATGAAAAAATATGAAAAGAGTTAAATATGCTGTATCTTTTTATATTAATTTGTTTATAGCATGCAGCAAAATAACTTAAAGTTAAATTTAAAGAAGAAGAGACTTTAAATGCATGATACAAACAAAGTCAGATCTGCAATTTAAAGGAAAATAAATTCCCAAAATGCAAAAACTGGTTTGTTTGACTCGCAGTGGGACTCACCTGCCATGGCTGCTGTGTGTGTCCGCTCACTCTACCAAGCTAAGTCCTTCAGCAAAAAGACACAAAGAGACCAGTGAACCCAGTTTACATCCAACACATGAAGGCTGCTCAGCTTCTTATGTAACCTACCATCAACTCCCCCTGCAACACCCACCTGTGGATCAAACACACTGCAAACGTCCTCTCCTTCAAGTCACCGTCAATCCCGCCTCCCTGCACATTTTCCCAAGTGCCTGTGTGTCAGTAATCAGTTTATGACTCAGGGAACTCAGGTGCAATAGGAGGGTCTTACAGATAGAGAGGATTGATCCGGCCAGCTGATTCTGCAAAAGTAGCAGTAATCATAGTGAGAAGATATTTCTATTGCTTTCCAAACTGATTCGGATGCAAGTTTCAGTATCAGCTGGCTTTTTTTCTGCACTATATGCACTTAATTTGAAAGATTATATCACAGCAAAATAAAAACAGTTGTTAAAAACCAAGTGCATTAATCATACTCCTTTAAAACCTTTAAATTGTTTTCATTTCTTGGTTTGAATTTAAAGATAGTCTAGATTGTGTATTAACAGATAAATTACTCGATTGATTTGTGCGCATACGTGGTTATATTAAGTAAATGTAATAAATGCATCTTGAACTTTGCCTCACATGTTCATATGCTTACATAAGGCCCCTGTTCGTCCCTCCTGATGAGGTGATAGAGCTAATATTTTAAACTCAAATATGGCACAAATGACAAATCTTTGTCAGTTTGTATAAATCTAATGCTTCGCTTTCTGACTGGGATCTAATGGCAACACAAGAGGCACAAACTGGAGCTGTAGCTTCTCAGTATAAAGGTTAAAATCAGTGGCTAAAACCTAAACGTAAAGGTAAAGCTTAAACTAGGAAAAAAAACTGATTTGTTGAGTATTTCACCAAGTAGAAACACACACAAACAAACACCATGAAAGACAAGCAGGACTCACGCCAGACACATGATGTTTAGCAGCCCAGATCTCTGAAACAATGACCACGCTGGGATGTTTGTCCCGTAACCCAACAGCAACACAACAAGATAAGTGTGTTTGTGTGTATGTGTGTTTGGATGTGGGGCAGGGGGGCTCTGTCAGTCATCAGAGGTGGGATTAGCTGCTGTTTTGCATGGCACAGAGCCTAGTGGGGGTTTTACAGGAGTCAGCATCCTGATTTCACTGTCTCTTTAACAAATGCAGAGCTTTATTCACTCACCAAACTTACTCAAACACGTACAAACAATGCAATAAAAAAAAAATATAATCATTATTACCTGATAACAGGATGGCATTGGCAGATTAACATATCTGACACAGTGACATGTTACAATTTACAACCTAAATTTTTAAACTAAAAACTGACAAAATAACATAATCTAACAGAATGTATAACTAAGTAAAAATGATGATTAAAAAGCTAAAATCATGTACAGTTAGTCAGCTAACTGCAATGCCACAACAATACAAATATATGGAGTGACATAGCTAAGCTTGTAGCTTTCTGAAGGTACTTAGCTTAAGCTAGGTGGCTAACAAGAGTGATATTTCTCTGTTAGCTAAGAGTATTTTGTGCTAAGCTAGCTGAATATGTTGCATTAAAGAAATAAAGAACAATTTAAGGAAGAGTTAAAACGTAAAAAAAATAGAAAGTAAAAAAGTAAAGGGAGATTTTAAAGCTTTTGTTAAAGAGTAACTTAGCCACTTAGCCATTGCCACCACAGGTAACAATAACAGCATAATGCTAAAATGCTAAAAGCTAACTCTTATTTAAGGGTAACTGTGTTTAAACATGGGAGTGAGTGACCCTGAGTTGAATTATGTCTGTTATTCGACATAAATGAAATAATTTGTTTTAATTTACCTTATTTTAGCTAACACTTAGCAACAATGTTTTTCTTCATTGATATAGACATTAACTGTTAACCAATCATGTGTCATCAATACACAGCATACAGAATATATAAAGGTAAAAGACAGAATCTCCCAAATTTAACTGTCTATAAAGCATTTATAGACCCTTTTTTTAAAACTTACATGCACGGTCCAGCCGTACATCATGGTTAAGTTATCTTCTCTGTGTTTTCCTTTCTGCGGAGTTTAAGCTGCACAGGAAGACATGCAAAAGCTACTGACAGTTGTGAGTCTGTGGCTTCAGCTACACAGATAAGAAGCTGCTTTGAATTGTATCTGAACCAAGAGGCTGGTCAGTGAGAATGTGCTTACAGACGATTCCTCCTGCTCTTTGCACAACCAGCACAGATAAATACAATGCATTCACACGTCTGCAGTTTGGGAAATTTTGTTAATGAGGCCTACTTTGGACTCTGTAAATTAGTCGCCCAGAGGGGGGTCTGGGTTTTATTGAAGCAAAATAGGGGGTAATTTATTTTTACTGTAAGTCTATTCATAAGTAACACAATGACAAAGTGAGGACCCAGGGACAAAATCTGTCTTAATATGGTGGTCTGTGTGTAGATCGTGAGTTCTCTATGTCAACACTCCCTGACCTAAATGAATGAAGACAGTTAAACTGATGGGAGTGACACTTTATGGCAAACAAACAAAAACAAGGCCTGGGGGAAGGATGTTATTAGAGATTGTATTTATTTATATGTCTTTAACATGTTTACATGAGCAGTCATTGAATAAAAATGCTCCCTTAATCTTTACCTAACAGATAATAAAGAGGTGATTGATAAGTTCATGATCTGGCATGTTAATCTTTCTGCACAGTCCCTCCTACGTTTACACACTCAGTCCAGCTGTTATGAAACAATAATGGTCCCTTCTTTGTAGAAACAGCCATGTTGAATTGGCAGAAACTGGTCCACAGGGGTAATGATATCCTCATCACCTTCAAAACGGCCACCACTGAACAATGTTTTCATCTTGGAGAAGAGGTAGAAATCTGATGTTGCAAAATCGGGTAAATAAGATGGTGTTGAATAAATTTAAATCCCCAACTGTGATGACTGCACAAACGACTATGTTGTCCCTTTTTTTAATCTATACTGGCTTGCAATTTTCAATTAACTAAACAGAAATACAACACAAGTTATTTACTTTAAACTTAGATAGTCAAAGAGTTGAACTACACAGACATGTAACCAGAGCTGTAAAACATTTTTCTTTCTACCACAGTCCATGAAGTTATCAATCAGCCCTCATAAATGACAGATAAAGAAACCAGAGGGGTAAATTACAAATAGTCACACCCTTATCCACCATTGCACAGCCTTTTTTTTAATGTCTTTGGCAAGAGTGGTTTTCTGTGCAGTAGGTCTTCTTGGTAACAGTTGAAAATATTGCACACACTTTTCTGTACAGAAATAGGTTAAAACATTGCGGTTCACTTGGCTTTAGACAGTTTCTATACACGTCCATTGGCCTAAAATAGAGTGAATAATTCTTTCAAGGTAAGACAAAAGATAAACTCTGATGCCTCTGCTGTAACAGAGCCCGAATGGGAAAGAATAGAAAAGGGAAATGTAAAAAATACTGTGCATCAGCTGGAGAACACATTGTACAGTTACAGCAGTGGCATTTATGTATTTATTTCCATTAAAAACGCTCTTAAAGCACTATCTTACAAACCCTGTACATTAAATGAGAGCCCTACAGATCATTAAAAAAAACAGATAAGGTGTAGACTTGGTTCCACTTCAAATACTGAAGTCCCTCATGTTTGTTGCAGCATCTCTTGGATGGAGATCAGGACATCAGGACGCTTGAGATAACATCATGCTGTCTGGATGCTTCTGCTCGAGCCCATCTTACATTAAATAAAATATAAAAATATACAAGAGGATAAATGACCCAAAGTCCATAGAATCACTGTTCTCAAAGATTGCAAGTCAACAGTTTTGACTGGAGTCTCCATAGGAAACAATACAGGAACAATGGGCCCACTGGTAACACTTAGTGAGTATCTCTTCTCTCCAGCTCAAGACATGAAAGAAGTAGAAGAAACACAACAACGGATGATGGCTTCAGGTTGTGTTTCCATGTTTAATTCCTCTTGACTGGCAGGTGGTGTAATCGCTCACTTGTGGTGAAAAATACATCATCCTGGTTTAAAATGTCCTTATCAGAGCATTGTGGTGGAGCCAGGAGGGTTGGCACTGCCTGGTGTGCCACTGATGGCGTTAAAGATGCCCATAGAGTCAGACAGAGTGCTTCTCGCTCCGTCCTCCACTGGGTTTATCTGGAAAAACGATAAATAAGTAAGATTAGGACATATATATTTGTGTTCTCCTGTTTTAAAGTGACACACAAACACATGCATGTTTATTAAAGTTTAGGGACTGTAGGAAAATTATTTGAGAGGGAGAGTTAAGGAATTTTACCTTTTTGCTGGAGTTGTATTACTCTGAATTTTTCATCAAAGTAAACATTTAACATGATTTTTCGTTTTGAAATTATTAAAAATAATATATGATTATAAAATATTTGCATTAAAAGGTGGCGTTTGTGTTCACATAGATGATCGCCACATAGATGCATTTACATCCTGTCTCTGTATTTAGATATTATTTACCTCATTTAAATGAACTTTCTGCTTACAAGAGTTTGTCCCTGTGCCACACTTCATTTTTTTACCCACAGTAAGCAATATGTGCTTGGATATCTGACTGTGCAATCTTGCCTCCAGCCGACGTGACTATGTGACTTGGACTTTATCTAATAGTGCCAATATGATGGCAATCAGATATCTGATTTACAACAAAGGAAGGGCTTGACTTTTGTCCAACTTATTATACAAAATTTAGCACAACCCCCCATCTTAATAACTGTCAAACAGTCCCTTACTACTCCTTAGTTGTATAAGAGTAACTTTGTCAAATGTCAAAAGCAGCATTACCATCCAATCTGCTCAGGCCAGCCCAAAAAACAAGCAGGAGATAGGAGACATGGTTAGCAAAGAGCAGAAAACTGCAGCAGTGCACAGCTCTTTAAGGTCACGGCACAGTAATGAAAATGGGAGCATAAAAATAGCTCATGCAAATAAAATAAAACAAACCAATGGACATAGAAAGAACAAATTAACCACAAGTACAAAAAAATATATGGAGCGGCACATTTTCACAGTAAATATGATGGTAAAACTAAAATAATCATCACAATTCATTGCAGAGGAAACTCATTGGTGTTTGGAAGTCACTTCAATTAGTCACTTGGTTGCTAATTATAATCAGAAGTGTGTAAAATCAAAGCTACATGATTTCTTTAAGGACCTAGAATAAACTTCAGACCTTGTTTGAGTACTTTTTATAGAGTGCATGACCTCAGTTCTTGATTGATGGGATGTGCCTCACTGGACATTAAAATCTGGGTCAGAAATCAACTAACTTTGCAGACTTTTCAGTAGCTCAGACAGTGAAAAAAAAAACTAATGCAATGACAGCTGATTATGGTCTTGTACAGCTCGTCTTTGAGGGCTCCTACCTGCTCGTGCATGATGTTGGACAGCTCCCTGGTCAGGTCTCTGTAGTTGGCCTTCATCTCATCATGATACTCCTGCTGGTCCTCTTTGATCAGCCGCTCGTTCACTCCCAGTCCCTGACCACAGGCGTCCACAAACTGCCTGAGGAGACACGCAAAAGCATTTTAGCACCATTTAAATATTCATGTAAAGCATCACACAGAGGATGAATGGAAAGATTACAGAACATGGTGGGTTATATTCTGATAGAAACTAGCCTGATGACCACAGACCAGACAGTCTCACAGGCCACAGGTGGAGAAACAGCAAAGGCTTTGATTTTTATGGACTTGTACTGAAGTTAAAATGTGCTTTTACACTTGGACTCAAGAACAGCAAGGCTCTGCTACAAACAAGAGGCCATGCAGAGAACGTAAAGAAAAGTTCAAGGTGTAGATTTACATAAGCAGACTTACCTGAAAACTTCTTTGAGCTGTTTGACTTTGTTGTCAGGATATTTCTTGGCACTGCTGTCGTCTAGAAAGGCTCTGGCGTATGCGAGAGGACCAGCATTGACCTGGATGATAACGGAGGTCAAAGCTCGTAAATCACACTGAGCTGATTCATGAAAAGGAAAATGATTTACAGCCTTTTTAAAAAGCAGCGCACGCTTCCTCGTTTGTACCTGAACGCTGATGCTGCCCTGCAGTTTGAGCTGCAGGCGGATCATGTCGACCTCGGAGGCCGAGCAGAGCAGCCGCAGCTCCGCCACCTTGGCGCTCATCTCGTCTATGGCCACCTCGATGGGGCTCAGGTCGGTCTGGTGCTGGTACATGACCGCTATACGCTTCTTCACATACGGGAAACAGTGGGTGGCTGAATGAGAGAAGGATTGGCGAAAAAAAATGAGTAAATTATGCTTTCAAACTTCATAAAAATCATACAAAAACTCCATAAACTCATGCAAAAAGACAAAAATTTAAACACCTTTTGTATAAATTCTGTTCTGTGTGAATAAAGAAGGAGACCATCGACTATAAGATCCCAAAACACACCAGTGCTTAAAGCCAGGTCATTATTAGTCAGCAGGATTATAACAAAGGTACGATAACAATTTGAACTTTTGAATGAATTGGACAGAACAGCAACAAGCCTCATTTGGCCTTATCAGTCATAATTTATTGTAACAGATGCTGACAAGGAAGTTATTTCTGTTTTTTCTTGTTTTATCATCTGGCTCGCTCTGATAAAACTTCTTATGTTCACATTAAGTCCACATTATGTCTCCTGCTCCTGTTTAATCTCTTGTGGTGACAAATCACTTTCACTGCTGCGTGGCCTTACTGGTGAGGATGGTGCGCCGTTTGCACTGCTCCTCCACCCCTCCCTGCTTCTTGCCCGACACCGTGAACGGCGTCTCGAACACAAAGCGCCGGATGTTGTGGCTCTTCTCGAAGTCAGTCTTCCTGTCCTCCAGCTCCTTGTCATCCAGGTACGGTGTGACGTGGGTCACCTGGATGTAGGCATACTTGGAGTCTAAGTCTTTGGGGTTCACCTGTGGGGGCCCAAGAGACGATATTTAACTTTGACTCAAACATAAATGGTAAAATACCTTAGAGCATGTTTGACATTTGGATTTTGTGCTTTTATTTTGTCAAGGGTTGAATAAAAAATTGATAAAAAATTGGCTCTCATGTCTGTTGGGCTAGAGCTATGCAAGATTAGCCTAGCTTAGCATAAAAGCGGGAAGCAGGTGGAGATAGCTAGCTTGTGTCTTGGGGAATTTTAAATTCCAGCGACATCAGTTCACTAAAGTTCATTTTCTGGACTCGTTTTGTAATGATGACTTCTATGTCGTCGTGAACTTGGCAATAAAAACCTACTGCTCCTTCCAAGAGCGTTACATAACTGTCACCACCATCTTCCATGTGCTGTCAAGGTCAGATAAACACACACCCTGCCCGAGTCCTGAATGATCTTGACGTTCTCCGGACCAAACTTGTCGGAGTAGAGCTTCAGGAGCCTCTGGGAGATTTCAGACAGCGGAGTGAACTTAGGCTCTTTGTAGATGTATTCTTTCCCATCTTCATCTTCAAAGAAACCCTGGGGAGGAGAGGAAGGAAGTCAAGGGCCTGGTCATAAACTCTGAGCCACTTTATCACCTACAGCTCATATAAATCAAAGCTTGAACTGCCAACTTGATCAATAAACCAATAATCCATGTCTCGTAATTAGCACAGATTTTTGTTCAATGTGAATCTAAAAATCAATGAAAACTTCTGTTTAAAGGAGGTTCTGCTTAAAAATTCACACATATAAAACTTACAAAGACAAAAAAAGTTTCTAATACAGTGCAAAAAGGACAACATACTGGAGAAAAGATATACAGCATGCAACATTTCAGTGAAGAACTGCATGCAAAAGCAAAAAAAGGACAACTAGTCAAACAAAGTAACAGAATGTCACAAGAGATTTGGTGTATAAAACACATGCTGATGGTTTTAACAAGAGGACCAACAATAAAGTATAAAGAGAAAAAAGGATGAAGCCTGCAAACTTCAGCTTGTTACTTTATAAACACTATCTGCTTCTGGTGAAATTCAAGAATATATAACAGCTTTAAAGTTGTGTGTATATGGAAAAGGACACTTTACATGTTCAGTATCTCTGCTCAATTAAACAAATCAGGATGCATTTTGCTGTGCTTCTAATTCTTTTATTTTAGTCTTTTTTTGTTTGGGAGAGGCACTTAGATCAGATTGTGGAAAGAACTGACTTTTGTTCAGAGTTTCTACTCATCCAGCAGCTGTTTTTTTTTCACCTGTAACACTGGATTTGGAAGTTTTAAAATGGCTAGATGAGATATCAAAGAGGGTTCGAATTGGGCTTAGCTGGAGACCTGGACTTTACTGCTTTAATTAAGCACTTTGCCACATGTTAAATTAAAAAAAAAGACGTTTCAAAGGTGGAAACTTAAATACCTGCTGTTATTGATTGATTGGTGTGATATTCCTCAGCTTGCATCATTTGTAAATGCACTAGCGTATGCATGCAGGCTTCACTTGGCAGTGCTGCAGGAGTTATCTTTTTTTGGACAACAATGTTCCCTTTTATTGTGGTCATTTAGACTTTATGGTTCTTATGTAATGGGCTCACTGTTATTTGTTGATGTACGTGCATGTGTGTGTGTGTAAGCATGCCTATGAATGCATTTTAGATTGACAGCTTCTCTATTGTGTGGCTGATGTTTGTGCAGGTTGGATGTGGTAATTAATTCAGTCGGTAGAGACAGCGCCTGCCTTTAAAAACCAAGCTCATGCTCAGTTTTCTTCCTCTCGAGCTGAGATTAAGGCCACTACAATCACTCAAGCTGCAAGTCCCGGTAATAAAATGGCAGTAGGTTAATTGGGAGCTGACCCAAAGCAAAACATAAGGTTACAGGGAAAAAAAAGGGAGTAAATGTGCAAATATTTTGCACTTTTGCTTTGGGGTAAAATACAGCAAAAATACTGCAAACACAGCTTTCACAGATAATAACTTAAGTTTTGCTAAGAACATGCAGATGCTACAATATCTGCATTAAACCGCTACTCTCCTACTTTTAAGGCAAGATTTCTTCTCTGCTTCTGTTAAGCAATCCTAAACCCCTAAAGAGCAAAATCTAGGGAATTGACAGCTACGTTTTTCCACCATTTTAACTAAAAAACATCAGGCCTCAAACAACTGAACGATGCAAGGAGGCAAACCAGGCCAACACACACAGCTAGACCTCTATAAACTTACCGCAGCCTTGGAGAGGGAGGAGAAAAGAAGAGAAAACTCTATTAAAAAGAGAGGTTTAGTCCGGGTAGAATAAAATTCAATAGTTCTTCTGTGTTTGTATGTGTGTGTGTTTCCTGATTGAATGTGCATGCGTGCAAAAAGCAAGAGATAACATGACTGTCATGCTCTTATTTAAAGGACTGAGCCGAGTTAGCATTCATGCAAAAACAGTGGAGTATTACATCTGTGTTATACTTATTTGATTTGATTTGTTTGTTGGTTTGTTTGTTTTCATTTTGGAAACTTACCTGTCCAAAAAAGGCCACTCTGAAGTAAGTACCCAGCAGCCTTTTGCCAGTGTGCATCACCTCCATCACTTTCGTATAGGCACGGTGGAGGGTGTCATACAGGTGTGTCAGTTTCTTTTACAATCAACCAAGAGGACAAACAGAAAAAAAAATTATTATATTTTAACAGACTTTGACGTCATAAGGTGGAGAATAAGTCAGTTTGTTTATCTGCTGCTTTGTGAATGGCAGGTCGTTTACTGTGAGTTGGTGAGAGTGTGAACCGAAACAGATAAGCAATGAGGACATTTAATATAAAACTCCATAAACTGCCAGTAGGAGGAGCAGATTTAGAGAATCTTTCCTTATTTTTACACCATCATTTCATACTTTTTTAATTGATCTTTGCTGCTTTAATGTAAAACATCGTGGTTCTGTCTGCTTTCATTGTTTTCTTTTTTGTTGTTGTGTTTTCTCTGCATTTTCCTTTTGTGTTCCTCCTTCAACACCTTCCCTCCACACCTGTCCTGCATCAGCCTCGTTAGCTCTGCCTGCCGCCAGTGTTTCCTCCAGCCAATCAGCTTCTTTCCAGTTTGCATCACCACATTCCCCTCACCTGAGCTTCTCCACCTGCCTCTAATCCCCTCATCAGTTTAGTTTGTATTTAAGTCCAGTTTTCAGAGCATCCAGTTGTTTGTCTGTCTGTCCTCACCTCCTGTTCTTTATCACAAAGAGTCTTTCTTTCAACTCTGTCTGTCTTCCATCTGTGATTGAGTTCACCTGCTCTGCTTCTCTTTCTATAACACAAGACTGTGTAACCTTTGTTCAGCAGCAACAACACTGGTCACAGTGGACAATTTCCTTCAGTTTGTAAAGTTCTTGATTCAGTAGCTTATAAGACATCATCATTATGAAACCAGAAAAGGCTAAAATGTTGTGTATTTAATGTTGAAGTCAGGAAGCTGACATAGAAATGCCAATTAAAGTTAGCTAACATTAGCACATGAATTAGCAGCCAAACCAGACTAAATTAAGAGTGCAGCTGCAAAATCCTCAGTGTATTGAATGAGCAAGGTTTCATTTGATTGCTCATAAATTATGTTTTTCATTTTTGAAATGAGGATTATGTTCACACATGGTTAAGAAATCACAACCCATTTTTTTCGTTAAAGCACTGAAATGCAACAATGTAGATGAGCTGCAAAATTAACATCAATGTGTCTATTGTCTATCTAGTGTTATTTACCTCAAAGTCTCTGCGTTGTTCATAAATGGGGATGATGAGCCTGTAGATGTCAGCGATGAGCTCATAACGCTCCGCCTTCCAGAGGCCATCAGCACACTCCTCCAGCAGCTCCATCAGCACCTCCTGAACACACACACAGACACAAAATAATAAATCCAAACTTCCCCCTAATAACCACAGTCTTGGCTCAGAAAACATAACTGTTGCACAGAGGGACATTTCTGTTTGTTCTCATTTGTTTACAAGCCTGCAGTGAACTTAAAGAGAGCATAATGTTCCTGTAAAGACAGCAGACGTGGGAGGAAATGGATCCATCACATGCTTTCCATTTACTGGGGGAAGATGCGGCTCATTAAGAGGAAGGGTTTGCGGAGCAGATGGAAGGTAAAAGCGCTTTTTCACTGCCTGCAGGTCTGTTGACCGACTCATAAAAGCCCACACGTTCTCTGGCCGTCACTTTCAATTCACGTCAGTCCACCAGAAGACCAGATCACATGCGTAAAAGACATGTATGCATGAACAGCATATGTATACCTTTCCACACATTAACTGGTATTTATCAAAGAGTGTGCAGTGCATACATACATACAAGTGCACATAAGCTGCAGGTGAAATGATAAGGTGAACAGGAAATATAAAATGAGATGAAACTTCATCCCACATCCATTTATGGACCATTATGGGAGTGGAAAAGAAACACATGCACATGCATCCATTCAACCAGAACGAGCTATAGGTGCAGCCTCATGAAACTGACCATAATGTGCATGCACGTTTATATAATCTGATTCTACACAGTGTTTAATGCATCTGATCCCTGCTCTCAGAGCTCCGAGTCAACAAGCCACCGACCCTGCTGGAGTGTCAGTGAGTGAGATGCTGAATCCCTGCATGTCTCTGGAAGTGTTGAGTCCAGACTGTTTCGTCTGCCACTTCATTATTCATGTATTTATTACATGTACCAAGCCCATGTCAAAGTCTGCTGTGTTTTTACTTGCAGAGCAGTTGATACTCTCCACAGAGATAAGAGCTCTTCTTAACAGATACGAGGGAAAAACATCCTAAATGCTTGGTCAACACAGTGTAACTGACAGATATTCACAGTATAGTGTGTGGAATGTAGAAAAGATTACCAATAAAACATGTCAGATCAAATCTTACCTCATTGAAGTGAACATCCTGCATCCCTACGTCCTCCATCATGGCCGCCTCCTCATCGATGTTTGGAGTGATGACGCGGAAAGCGGAGCAGCCCTGCCTGAACATACCTGAACACACAGATACAAACACAACATGAGTGGAAAAACTATAACAATCTGTGTGGGATCAAAACAAAACTATGATGAATAGACTTTTTATATACAAGCAGAATACAACTTACACATTCAGAATCGTGTCCTTGATTTTACTGAATTCTATTAAATTTGAATATTCTAGGTTTGGTTTAAGGTAGAAAGTTTGAGGCAGAAAAGACACATGAGACGTCACTTCTATTGCACCAACACATTACTTTAAAACTGCATGATGTAACTCTTCTTGTTACCATTTTAAACTGTTTTTTTATCAGGAGTTCTGACTCATTGGTTGATAGACCTGGAAAAAAGTATCTTTTTATATGGATTAAAACACTTGAACACATGATGGTTGACACCATTGAAGCTGTGCTCGCTTTACAACCCATGCAGATCTTATTTGTATGGTAGCTAAAGCAAGACCTGCTGGTAGCGCTACCAGAAGGTTCATCTTTATCTATATGGCCTTAAACTACCACTTTTACCCCATCTGTGTCTGTGGTGTGAAGCATATGGCTTCAAGTTTTGTGTGGCATCCACAGCAATTTTTTAAGATATTTTACTGTAGCAGCCGCATAAGCATTAATATTTACTAGTGAGAAGCAGAACACAACAATGAAACATATGGTAAAAATGAGCATATTTCATAAGAATGACAGTGGAATACAATCGGCCCCTTTTTTATCTCAACGTCATGTCCAGTTTTCTTGGTTAAACTATAACCAGGGGAACTATAGATTGTAAAAAAAGGTGACACAGAGCTTTAATTTTGTTTGGAACTTCTCTGCTCTTGTTCAGAACAAAAGTTATGTAGAAAAACACATTTTACAAACAAGTATTTTCAATAGAAAACCCTCTGAACTGCACACTTTCAACCTGAGTGACAGGCCTCCAGCTGCCTCTTATAATGTACAAAGTCACAATAAAAGTAGATATGAAACCTCATGTGCCACCTCATTTTATAAAGAGACAGGACTTTTAAAGGAATCCGACTATAAACTGTTGACTTTGATAAAATCCTGTCACATTATATCATGCAACAGATGATCCGATCCAAAGTCTGAACACAGTGTGTATTTCTACATGTGAAGAAACATGAGGATAGAGCTTATCAAGGGATTATCAGTGGTATCAGTATCAGTTTTTAACATGGGAACGAACAGATGACCCTTGGACGAGTGCTCAGATGAAGGTGTGTGTTCCTGTGTGTAAAAATGTGTTTTCTCTGTATTACACTTAAAGAAATAAGCCGCAAAAATAACAGAAAATGTTCTCCTGCAAATTATATCTGTCAGCTTATTTGTTTTTCTTTACAGTCAGTGAACTAATTTTCTGTGTTGTAAGATGATAAGACTTTTTTTATTGCTGTCCATAATATTTCTTCTGTACACAAGAAGTGAATCAAATCCATTTATCATGCTTGTTCAACACTTACTAAAGTATAATCTCCTCATTATTATGTTCACCAGTTAGTCATTATATAAGCTCCATAAATTGGGATTATAAAAAACATCGGAGTGGAGTTCAAATGTTCAAATGTTCAGCTGTTATTTACGTTATAAGGACGCATACCATCACCACTCCTATATCCTCGACTCACCTTTTCTCCACAGATACTCAGCCACCAGGGCGGCAACGTGCACATAACACATGGCAGCCTGCATGTGAGACAGACAAACAGAGACCAAGTCACATTTCTGCACACAAAAGCTTCACTACATGCACATCCATGCAAATGATGTGGCTTAACAGTGATTTTTAATTCAATTAAAATTCAAATATACCATAACAAATGAAGCATTAGGCTGAAACAGAGATGCAGGAGTATATCAACCATATTCTCAAGTTGTAAGGAGCTTGTTTGTTTGGCACAAACCACAGAAAAATCACAGTTTTAACTTATTATTCTTCTACAGTGAAAATTAATCAAATTATTATTCTTGCTAAAATTGTAACTTCTGTTGTACTTCGTTTAGCTTAGTGAAACTTAAAGTTAATTTATTAAAAAAATAAGAAGGTAAAAATGACCTCTGAAAGGTCTCCGTTCTTGTTGTGGATGCGAGCCATGCTGTCCAGCCAGGTCTTGCGGAGCTCAGGTGTGCTGGTGTAGGACTTGGCCAGGCTGTACTGAAGGTCCACCAGCATCTCCGGGTCGTTCTCGTGCTCCTTCATCTGCTCGGTGGCCATCAGCACCGTCCTGATGCGCTTCATCAGGTCCTTCACATCTGATGGAAAAGCTGTGTGCTACAACAGCAACAAACGAGGCTTTTATGGCTATTTTTACATGAATGTTTTGCAGGAATTTCACTGTCATGTAAAAGAGAGGAGTAAAAATGTCCAAAGGCAAAACAGGAGGACGGTTTGATTGAGTGTGTATCATCATCCTCTGCTCACCTTGATGTTCTTGTCACTGTTGGCACAGTTGTTAATGATGGAGAGAGACTGCTGGAAACGGGTGCCTCCAATGCCGATGACATCAGCAATCAGCTGACTGACAGCGATGACCACCTGCGTGAATTAAACGGAAAAACAAACTTTGCATTGTTCTGATACATGATCTTCAAAAACACAGTCACACATATCTGAAAGGCCGGAACAATCTGTACCTGCAGGTGTGTTCGTACGAAAGACTTGCGCCCTGTGTAGTCAAAGTTGCTCTTCATGAGGAAGTAGAGAAGATGGGCGGCGTCACTGCGGATGGAGCTCAGTTTGGAGTTACAGCACTTGAGGATTTCATAGCAGAGAGAGGCACACATGTCGGCCCGGCCGTCAAAGAAGGTGCAGGGGAACTGGAGGATACGCAGGGAGGAACGAGATGTGATGCATCGTTAAACAGCAGGTCTTAAATTTGTGTGATTTAATGATGGGGTTTGGTTACGGGAGGGCAGACTCTTTCACCTTGTAGATGAAGGTCCTGAGTGAGGTGAAGACCTGCTTGAGGGCCGTCTCAGACTGAGGGATCTGCAGGAAGCACAGATGGACCTGGAACACTTTCTTCATCAGGGGGTTGTGGCCAAGATCTGAGTTCAGCTGAGTCTGAGGAGAACATGAGGACAAAGCAACCAAAATGTGATTTTAAGATTCAAAATGTCCTGCATTGTTGTAGTTTGTACCAACAGGCTGTCACCGCTGCTACCTTGAATCCCATGATGAAGATGCTGAGTGTGTCCAGCACAGTCAGACAGACCTCTGTGGACACATTGGCCTCCAGCAGACACTGGCTGCTCACATCTGCTTCTGTATGAGAGTACACTGCACAGAAAACACAGACAGAGTCACTGCTAAGGAGATATATCTTTATTAAAGAGATGAAAAACTTCGCACATCATCTGCTTTATCGGTTTTCTGATGTGCTACCAAGACCGGATGAGTATCTGCAGAGTCAGTATAATCCTGCTTGTTTGTGAAACGAGCTAATCTGTTATTTTTATTGCATCTCTTTACGGCTGCCAACAGAGGTCAATAAAAGAAGCAGATAAACTTCAGCTGGCATGTCTAAAATTGAGATGACTCCACAATTTACTATCTCCATACATGTCCACCTGTGATTGTAGCTGCTCAACAGCACATCTTCTTATACTGTCCTCATCATTATCAGATGGTAACTTTAGTATCTGTATGTTATCAATTCAAGGTGCCAGGCTTCTGTCTGATCATATGATACAAATAAAAGCTGTACAACATCAATTAATCTTTATCCTGCACTGAAATCTGATGAAACATTATTGAGGATGCTTTAAAGTTTAAATTATCTACAGAAATTTATGGTTTTAACCTACAGTTATTTTTTATTCTGGCAAACTTTTAACAGTTAATATTCGCACTAAACAGCTGTTGTAAGAAGTGAGTTCTGCTGATTGAAACAGTGTGTGACATCTATTTGTTGCGACTCATGTGACTCTTTGAAGAAGAAGTGTGACATTTGTCCTGTGAAAATCAAGACAGGAGAGAAGCTCTCACTGTTGTTGAAGGTGTGAGCGTTCTCCAGCGTTCCCAGCTGCTGCAGGCGAGCGTGCAGGATCCCTGCCCTGTTACGAGAAACAGGCAGAGTCAGAGACTTCCTGTCTGGAGCTACAGGCCCCGCCCCCTCCTGGCTCCTGCAGGGAGAAAAGAAAAACCACTAAGTTTGGATGTCAGATAACATTACAGTCACACTACAGCAAAGTCAATAAAGTCATTACATGAGGAGAAGCTTCAGTGGTGTTGAAGAAAGTAGCATCAGACAGAAACACAGCAGATAAATGAAGAACATTATGTGGTTTTAATGGCAGCATCATGCATTTAATTAAGCAAAGTCAGACCGAAGTACAGCAAACTCTTACCCATGCAGAAGGGGCCCGGGGCTGTGACATTAACCACAAAACAACTTCCCAGCAGTGTTACAGATGAGAGAACAAACCAGAGGCAGGAAGTTAAAAGACTCAGTGTTTAAGTCTGAGCAACGGGTGAGTCATATTAATACACAGAGGCTGATTAGTTTCAGTTTAAGCATCAATTACAAGTAAAGTCAAATGATGAGAGATGTATTTCCTTGAAGACTGTACCTGACGATGAATCTCTTGCCCATGTATCTGAACTGATGGAGGCAAACTCTGCAGGACAAACAGGAGACGAGAAGCAGTCAGACTCAACGACTTGCATTCACGTCACACTGAAAGCTCACAGGGCAAACCAAAATTTCACTACATAATAACACATTCTTTTAACAAACAAACATTATCAATGATTCTTTCTATCAGGATTTATTTATTTTGTTTTGCACAGGTTTCTTCTTGCAGCAAATATACTACAAGAAATATAGCAAACACAAGTTCTGATAGATTTCCTGTTTTCTGTGAGGAAGTTTCTTGGTTTTTAAGCCCTAAATTAATACACTAATATAATTTACTCAAATATAATAAGAAGTTGCAGTAGAGTGTTTAGTTTCTCCAAAGAAAACATTAGAAGTTCCAGACATTTCAGATATTTGCTTTCACATTAATTTTGTTTTCCCAGCAAATAACAAACACTCTGTGCTACAATTGGATTATAGCAAATACAAATAATTATTTTTCACTGTAATTCTGTGTCATTATCATGAGAAGGTTGTCTACTTTTGCACTTACTCTATTAAAGTAAAGAAGTCCATCAGGTCTGTAGGTGCTGCTTTGTTCCAGTAAGCAAAAAGAGCCTCTGAGGTGATAAAAAAAAGTATGAAAAATATCAGAAAAGTTTTCTGAGAACTGGTTTGTTCATATCAGCTTGTGTCAAAATCAGGCATATTGGCTCAGAAAAGCCGTCCCTACCCTCTGACATGCTCTTGAGGATGTGCAGAAAGCACATGAGCAGGTTTTTGATCTCATCCCGGTCCAGTTTGTCACATCGCAGCACCGTGCTGCCCAGAGCCGACGCACACTGGTTCTTGAGAGACAGAAAACAAATGAAAAGAGGCAGAGTTTAGGTTATCAGCCGCAGACAGCAGAGTTGAGGAAAATCGAAACTTCAGAGAGATAAAGAACATCAGTCAAGCAACCCAAACCTCAGAGAAATGTCAAGTATTTTCCTTTTAGAGGAGCAGAAAAGGCACATTTGCTGCAGCAGTTCTGTGCTTTGCGATAGCAGCATTAACTGCTGGATTGAAGAAACACATTCAGAGTTTACAGGGAAAACCACTGCGAGGTCAGCTCAGACTCTGTGTTGGTAACAGCACACACACTCCCTGATGTGGGACACTCAGAGGAAATAAAGTTCGGAGGAACTCTGGTGGGATTTTGGACATTTTGTACAGATATCTGCAAACTCCAGACCAGTTTTGCTTCTTAAAGAAAGCAGAAAGCAGCAGAAGCTCTGGAGAAGGAGACTCTGTACAAATGTGACCAAAATTCTCTGATGGAGAGCTCACACAGGTCGAACAGAATACTTGTATGGGAATGTTTTCCTCTGGATTTTCCTGGCCTGCTGCAGCTTGTTTGTCATTATCACTGTCAGCGTCCTGCAGCGGGGCAGGGAGGGGCACAGAGAGGAGGGAGAAGTCCATGGTGACCCGCTTGGCCACACGGTCCACAGGTGGAGGTCGTTCCTCCGAGTCCAGGGGAAGAGGGGGCACGTTGACCGAGTGCCGCCTGGTAAATTTCTCCTTTTGGTTGGGTTGGGAAGTTACAGAGCAAGGAGAGGGGGTGTGGGGGCTCTGAGGGATGGGTGGGAGAAGAGTGTGGGTGTCTACGAGTGCAGACAATGTGGCTTTAAATCAAATTTATAGGTGTGTTGTGCAAACTGCCCGCTATAACCCTTGTGTTTTGTGATATTGGCTTTATTTTCACATTATTTTGGATCAGAAAGACTCATCAGAACCATGAGATCGGATAATTTAGTTTACTGCAGCAGTAAAAAGTGACATTCAGCAACATTTAAAACAATATAATCACAAAACTAGACTAGAATGATAAGCTGTTCAACAGTAGAAATAAATATTAAATATGGATTGATTCAGTAATGATGCAAATTTATTATTCATGCACCTTCTCCAGGGAGTTGGTCTTGTCGCTGCTTTTGTCCAGCAGGCTGTTCCCAGAGTCGGTGGAGACCAGAGAGCCTCTGGAGTCTGCGTGGTGAACTGAGCTGACGTTCGGAGTGGAGCTGTGAGGGGAGGCTGCAGCCACAAAACACGAAAAAATTACAAATAATTTGTTGCATGTCAGAAGACAAGACAAACACATTAAAATGCACATGAGCGTATGCATTTTCTGCCAAGTTATGAGCTATATTATTGGTGATTCAACATGCAAAATGAGGAAAGGGATGTCAGGTTATGATCCTCTTTGATTATGATTGAGTATTAGCTTAACAAAAGAAGGTAATAACAGATGTAAAGTACATCTTTGATTGAACATTTAGCTCATTATGAAGATTTATTTATGAAGAGAATTCCAGCTGCATTAGCTCTGATGGTGCATGTGTTCACAGTAAGACAGTGGAGTTATTTGCCTGTTCCAGAGATGACCCCGAACACATCTTTGTGGAGGGCATTTTCTATGCAGCTCCCAGGTTTCTGAGGAGTCACCATGGAGTTGGGTGCCAGGGAGTCTTCCCTGGCATTCTGGGACAGAAAGCGACAAAGTGAGCTGGACACAGTAAAAACAAGCTTTCCAATGGAGAGAAAACACTCATTTTGCTCTAAAATAGTCAAAACAATGTCATGTTAAGCCGACATTAACCCAGTAATTCATGCTTTTTAAGAGACAGCAGCTTCTGATTGGAAGTAGAGACACTAGCTGCTATTCAGTCTAAGACCACTAGGTGTCATGCTTACACTGTGGTTGTTGAGGAGGGCCGACTCCTTCATGTCGAGTCTGTAGACGTTCTCCTGCAGCAGACCAAACAAAGGGAGGTAGAGTGTGGCGAGTCTGGCCTGCTGACTCTGAAATGACACAGTGGCTCATGAGTCACTAATCAAACTCTGAGAAAAATCATGAAGGAGCTCATATTTAAGTAAAACCACCAAAAAAAAATGAGCAGACCCAAAACCTCAGGGTGTGTTCAAGTACAGTAAAGATAAAGAACTCACTTTCGCAGCATAGCGGTCGTCAAAAGTGTGCTTGATCATCAGCCCTTTGAGCACCTGGATGGCGATCTGACGGATCTCTCTGAACTCCTGAAGAGCCCCGCCCACCTCCCTCATCAGCAGCCCCACCAGGAAGTGGTTGCGACAGAAGTCATCAGTCAGAGAATAGTCCAGCTGAAGATCTGCAGCAGACATCAATCAAAATGTAGAGAACAAGCAGAACATAAACTGCACTCCACCATGATGAAAGCAAAGTTAGATGGGTAATTTACCTTGAAACCTTTGAATTCGGCCTTTTCCAAACGGCATGGGCAGGTTAAGAGGGACGAAGTGCTCGTGGTTGCAAACAACCCGCAGGAACTCAAACTTGAACTCATACAAAGTCTGGCAGGAATGCAAGAGAAAGTACATTTCATACGGCTTTCAGTCAGCTTTAATGTAGTGTTTAATAAAAAGAAGCAGGAGAGCTTTCAACCTTGGGGTCTCCGGGCATAAAGCAGTTGATGTAGTTGTTGATCTGCTTGAATACGAAGCCTCTGTCCATGAAGGTGAAGCAGCGCTGAGTGAAAAGACAAGTGACACATTATTCCATCATGGTTTAAATCATGTTAATCATTAAACAATGAGGAAAACCTCAACATAAATCTATAGTTCTTGACGTTTTTCATGTGTACCCTGAAGCAAAGGGCACTTTTTCAAACTAATCTACATATTGAAGGGCAGTATGGCACTGCAGGCGATGGGAAAGGTGCCAACCTTGATGAAAACTGCCAAGCTGTGGTTGGCATTGCGAGCCGCGTCCAAGTTGTCCTTGTATTTCTGGGTGATGTGTGGCATCAGCATATTCACCAGAGTCTCCACTGCGTGGTAGAAGGATGCAGAGAAACGCTGGTTCCTGGAGAGCTGCACAAAAAAGAAGAGAAAAGAGGTAAAGAGGATTTAGTCTTGGAGGAAAAGGAGTTACGGGAAAGTAGAGGAGACTAAAACAAGACTCACCTTAACCTTCCCACACTCTATGAGATAATGAGCCATTGATTTCACCAGAGCCTCAAAGAAGTACCATGAGTGCTGAAACACAGAGACAGAGTCAGTGCAGGAGGAGAAACAACCCTAAAGTGGAAAGTTATGTTTTGAAAATGCTAGTAATTTATTTCGGTATCTTACAAACAAATACAAGACTAATATTCCATGAATGCAATGAGTATAAACTAGATATTTGAATCAGAATCAGTCAGAATCAGACATGTTGATATCTGTTTTAACATATTAACTATTAAACCGATATATATCTCTTTCTGGGACAGTGTAGTTATGTTTGTAGGTTACCTTCAGCAGCTTGTTGCTCGTCAGAAAGTCCGTGGATGGCTTGAGAATGGCTGTCATAGCTTTAGCAAGCTCCTCATGAACTGTTTTTACATTGGTGGAGGAATAAGGCTCTGGCTTGAATACAAACTGAGCGCACAGAGAGAAAGAAAAACAATCTGATTTTAAAAATTTAAGTTAAAAGAACATTAATATATATATTGTGCATTTTCAGTCTGTATAAATATAGCAAGAGGAGACTGCACCTTGACATAAGATCTCAAGTAATGTTCAAGCCCTTCTTCATGGCACTGTGCTACAACATGAACCATCACCCTGAGGAGAAACAGATAATGACATAAAAACACAAAAGAAGAAGAAAGGAAGAAGAAAGGCAAACTAGAGAGAAAAGAATTACATTTATTTATTATTCTAAGGCACCGACACCCCATTTACACGCTTCCCACTGAGCTTCAAAGACCAGTCACATCCCCGACTGAGATTTAAAACACATACATGGAGTGTGTGAGCTGTAGGTGAGTGTCTAATGAGAAAAAGGATTCAGGCTATTAAAGAGAAAAAAGGGGCAATGCGCTTTGGAATGAGAGCCAGATGAAAGTGCTGTTATTATAATTTTCTACGGATGAAGTTTGTTAAAATAGACCGAAAAAGTATCGGTGTGACTCAGAGCTTTCTGCTGACTGGAAACCAGGCATATCACACGTCTGATTAAGTGTGTGTGTGTGTGTGTTTCGGTGTGTGTTTGGCCTGCCTGGTCACGTTGACAGCCACATCCTCATGTGTGGCTCTGGTCAGGACGCAGAACAGCTGGTTGAGGATGGTGGGCAGAAAATTCACCATCACATGACCCTCCATCGCATGGAGACTCTAAGAGGGAAAGAAGAGAGTCGGAAGAGAAAAAACATGAATAAACTCAAATGCTTCAAATGCAAGATTACAAGACTGTCTTTGATAAGACACGAACAAAAAGGGTGTGTCGCATTTTCCTGGAGGCATCAGAAATAAATGAAGCTCAGAGTACCTTCAGGTATTTCACCAGCTCCCCCTCTGAAGCTTGTTCTGACATCTCCATGTTTTGACAGTGATGGAAGAAGTTGTGCAAGTGCTGATCCTGAAGAAAACATGTGATTTTAACTCACATTTTACTTGTTTTTGCATTTTAAATGGGACTCAGCTGAGCAGACAAGATTAACTGGCATAATCAGAGTGATAGATTGTTCATACCTGAGTGTAAATTGTGGAAACAAGATGAGTTGAGACTTTGAAAAGCGGTTTTCCTCCATCCACCCATTTGATCTCTGAGCCTGAGTGCTGCAATGACAAGTGGACAACAATTATTGCTCTAAATACTGTTGATTTATAAGAGAGAAGCTAAGATGGTGACAGTTTTCTTGTCAAATAAGAACACAAGCTGTCTTTCCATATGGCTTCAGTTTACTACAAGATTGACAGAATAAGGCTTTTTTTTAACTGCTGTTCTTATTATGAAATGGCAGATTATGTTTGTTTATTTTCTGCAACAGCTCTTCTACCAAACCACTTAGCTTAGAGGCTCAATGTTAGCTCATATTTTAAGAAAACTGCCTCTCACACCGGCAGTTAAATCTGAAATGAGCCCTAAGTGTTATGCACAAACGCTTATTTGATGAGCCACTTTTGTCTACAAGCTAGCGCTCTAATTAAATTTGCAGTAAACCCATTAGCCTCGCACCGCGAAGCGACACCGAGGGATCTTAATAGTGAGATGACATTCATTGTTTTTTAAAGGATTACATTTTAATGCTGATCAGATTTCACAGGCATTTGATGTGAGGAAGCCTGCTGGACCTCTGCTGCATCCCAATCCAATCACAGCTAATAAGATCCTCCTCCATTAACCACAAACTGCACCGGATACTAAATGGGAATGAAAGAGTTCCCACCTTTTAAAACCACTATGAAATATTGTTTGTAGGACGATGCAAAACAACGCTTTCACCAACAAAACAACACAGATTTCAAGCTCTTAAATGCTTTATTTGAACAGAAAATTGCAGCAAATAATGCTTATAAGTCATAGAAGTTATAGATTCCTGCAAGGTTACGGGTTAACAGCCGTTTGATGACCTTTAATGCAATACAGTTATTGAAAAGATAATGAAAACGTAATAAAAATCATCTTTTCATACCTTGTTGACACCATCCTGAGAGCCGAGGTACCCGGCTGGCAGATTTGCCGCCACAGTCAGCTGCTGTTCGTTCATGATGACCCTGCCGTCCCTCAGCAGAGGCAGCCATGCTGAACCCACTGTGGGTAAATAACAGGCAGTGGTTAAATGTGGGCGGATGTAACCTGAGTATGATGATTTGAAATGTCAAATATCTCCACCTAACACTGCACTTTACACTGTAAAACATGCTTTAATCAAACTACTTCTCCCCTATTATGCATGGCAGGTACTTACAGGAATTCAGTGTTTTGATTAGCACTTAAAATACCATTCGTGTTTGAATTCAGAGGGGGAAGATGTGAGTGAGAGCTGCTGCCCACCTGGAGTCTCCACCAGGTCTTTCTTCTTGCTGTTGCTGTCGCAGCTGACGTGGTAGAAGGTGAAGAGAAGGTGATGCTTCTCATGCAGCTGAGTAGGCAGCTCTATCTTTATCTGAAGGTGAGAAAAAACACAGAATCCCGGGGTTTGTTCCCTAATACAGAGGGAGCTTTGTTCGCGAAAATGAAAGTGAAAAAAAGGCCTGTGGAGCATTTTCCAGCGAGGATTGAAATGTGTTAAAACAACATGAGAGGAGGTGAGAGGTTCTTCCTCACTTCAAAGCGCACTGCGTTTAAAGAATATATAACTTTTCTGACGTTCAGCATATTTTTATAAAGAAAATGTGGCTCTCTCCCATTTTTTAGGCATTAATAGGCATCTTACAATATCCAAAATGATGATAAAACTCAGATTTTTGAGTTGTATGAGCGTAGAAATACCTCATCATAGAACTCAGGGTTCTGCTGGTGGTGCAAGACGGCTGCATACGCCTGCTTGGTGAACAGAGGACCTCCTGGACGACCGTAGATGCACTGAGGGAGATTAAAAAAGGGAGATATAATCAGATCAAACATGAGAAACAGATAAGAGTGCATTATTTTTCACACAGGCATCACAGTGTGGTTTATTGGTAAAGTGCTACCCAGTCTGATCTGTTAATTCACCTTCAGGGGCCGAGCTTCATCCTCATCAGAGTCCTTGAACTCGATACAAACAGCGATGTTTCTCGCCTGAAGAGGGAGCACAAAGGTTTAAAACAGGCAGATTAGAAAAGCAGCTACCAATAAAACGCCTTGAACTAATTTTTTCCAGACACTTTCACTACTGTCTGTCAGTTTCAGATGAGAGGGAAGATAATTCAGGTCAAAGATTTCAGGTCAGATGGAGGGAAAGAGGGCAGGTTGGTTTCTTAAATGGAGCAGACATATAAAAAAATACAACAATCCTGCATTAATGTATTATTAGAAGCTGCATCTCTGAATCAGCATAATTCCATCCAGCTCTGCTGCTTGGCTGAAAGACACTGAGGCCGTTGCCAATTGTCTCGTCGGCTAAACATGAACTCAAAATGATGATGCAAAGAGAAAACTAGCCAAACAAAAGCTTCACTTTCCAAAAAGGACAAGTCATATGTTGTGGAAGGTT
>JAPZDY010000017.1:3955429-3981489 GCA_029783645.1 Ctenochaetus hawaiiensis
TGTTTTCCAACTACACAAACAAAGAAGGCATTAACATTAAGGATACTGGATTGAGTCCACATACTTATTTTATATTTAAATCCCTAAGGAAGCACAAAATGTCAGAATGTGCGTGTGGTTGTGAGTCGAAGGCTCAGTCCTGGATGCTTCCTGTGTTTTCCAGCTTAACTATAATTTGGATATTAATGGGAGGACGTATTCAGCTCAAACCGCAGCTCTAACTGTTGTTTTTATGGAAAAGGTCATAAGAGGCCGACCAAAGCTTAATGGCTGTAAAGTAAACACTGCATTCAAAAGTGATAATGATGCAAAGTGAACGTCCTTGCCTCAATGTGCACTAGCAATCCTACTTAACCCCCCTGCTATTGATTGTCCATTAAATCTCTTTGACTTAACAAAGAACATGCTGCTGGCTAATGGAGCTAACTGCAGGGAAGTAGCTTAATGTAGCAATGCATAAATTTAAGTGGAAGACAACATTATTACAGGCCGAGGGGGAAAAGTTTAAGACTTTTTACTTTCCTTGCTCAGTACAAGCGAACATGCGCAAAGCCTGAGACGTTTCTTGTATTTTCCTTCCAGCCAAATGTTCAACTTTTGATGTGCTGCACCAGTAATTGTGTGATCGGAGGCCACTGGAAGATACACACTCCCTCTAAATCCGGTTCCTCAGGGGAGACTATTAGGAAGATTATTCGCCAAAATTCTGCTGACATGCACGGCAACTTGTGTTTAATCTGACGAGTCTGCGCTCGAACTGTAAATTATTCAGTTCTTACCTCGTTTTCATTCTCAAAGACATGCTGGTATATTTATGTGTTACATGTACAGAAAATAAATTACTGTAACCCCAGCTGCTGGAGTCACTGATAAAATGCAGAGAGAAAAGCAAGAATTTTTCAGTTTAGTGAAGAATTAAATCATAGATTCGACCCAAAGACAATAAATACTATTAAATGCTCATTTTGCTACTACTTGTTAAGAAATTCAAGGGCGTGATTGTGTTGTAGATAAAGTCTCTTTGCCATATGGAGTCTAAAATCCACTAACTTACAGATTTAAACTAAGTTTGCCCTGTAATATTCTATGATAAATAAACGCTGGTTAACAAGTGCATACAAATTAAACTGGAAAGACAAAAGTTTTCGCTACAGGAATGCTGAAAGTAAATTTAATTAAACTGAAAAGTGATTAAAAAGAGTGCAAACTGTTCAGTAAAAACCCACATGCACAACAGGAATAAGGATATATTTTTTAAATGGGTCTACCAGAGCTGTGGTGGGAATCCAGAGTTGAGATCCCCTCAGACTCAGGGTCTCCTCCTCCTCCTCCAGAGCCCCAAGCTCCACCGCCCCCTTGATGTAGCCACAGTTCCTCTCCAGGATGGAGCGCAGCCCCTCCAACAGAACCACGCTGGTGGTGCATCCCATGGTGCTACCACACACTCAGCACCAGCATGCAGGAAACAGAAATTATCTCACAGCTGGAGCCTTATTTCAAAAATCAGCTCCAGGCAGATGCACCTTGACCTGCTCCACATCTAGAGAAAAAAAAAGTCCTCTCACAGGTGCACTGACGGGTTTTTTAAAAATTCACTCAGGTATCAGCTTATCTCCCCGAAGCCGAGGAGGATTCCCCCTCTGAAACACAACCACCGTCTTCTGAAAGCAAATCTCAGCCCAAGCGCTGGACCACTGAGTCGTATCCTCCTGTGTGCTGCTCAGCGGGGATGGAGGGATGAGTGCAAGGAGGAGGAGGAGGAGAGAGGAGCTGCTCATTCAGTCGGAGCAGGGCGTCGACTCTCTCCGACTCCTCTTCCTCCCTTCCTTCCTTCTTGTTTCTGCCTGAGAACGCTCACACACTCGGCTCTCTCTCCCTCTCACTGGTTTGCCTTCTCCCCCTCTTATCTCAACCTCTCCATCTCTCTCTCCATCACTCACTCACTCCTCTGCCCTGTCACTTTCACTTCTTCTTCTTCTCTCCTGCCTCACCCTCTCCTTCTTTTCTCCCAGCAGCCTCTCTCCCTCCCTCACTGTCACAGCTTAGTCATTTCTCTGACTCTGCATGCTTTGTCAACAGTAAAAGCAGACTGTAAGCAACAAAGACACGCACACACACAATCTCACCCACACACACGCGCAATAACTGGCTGCTGCAGACAATGTTTGACTCTTTCTCTCAGCCTCTTTCCCTCCTTCCTCTTTCTCCCACTGGCAATGAGATTACAAGGGATGCAGTCATCTTGCTGATGTCATTTACATGTGCTCTAAGACGTTTACAGGAATGATTTCACTTCTCTTGACCTGCGTTGCCAGGCCCACAGCCATGATGCGTCATAGGACAACCAGGACAAACCTGGCAACCCGCTGCAAATCATCACCTAATTAACATCCCCTGCATCCTCGCATCCACTCTCCCAGAAGCAGGGATGTATTTAGCTGAAGGATACTGGCTTGTTTATGTGAGGCTGATTTACATTCACATGCAAACAATTCTCTGGATTTTTCTTCAGCTGCTCTCCGGTGGCTGGTGTAAATATTTCATCATCCGTTGACACACTCACCTACTTTTAAGTGGATGATGCAGCAAAACGGGCAAATAGGAAAATCGCATTAAAGCAAGACTGAGCACAAAGTAGATCAGTGCTTGAAATCATCTGAATCCTTTTAGGGCTGATTAAACACAGAGCTGAATAAAACTATAAGCGTTAGAGTGAATTAATATCATTCAACTGACTGACAGTTATTGTAGCCATAAAAAAGGAATTAAAACATTAGAAAAGGATGAAAAACTGAGTTTAGTTGCAGCTAAATGCAAATTCTGAAAGTGTTTGGAAGATACTAGTGTGAATTTCGGCATTAATGCTGAGGAAAGTCTCAAAAGCAGTTGATCATTTGAAAAATGAAAAGTGAGAGCAGTTGAACTGTCATTGATGCGGAGCCACTGAAAGCAGTTGCAGTGTTGTTTGAAATGCAACAGATGAAAGCGGTTGATTTGTCAGGACGTTTGAAGGCTAAAATATTTTTTAAAAAAGCAGTTTATGTGTCAGGTGGTGAAATTTCACACGCAGAATAAAAATCCATCTGCATGTAAAGAGTGAAAGCAGTTTAAGTGTCAGTGAAAATGTAAATGATGAAAGCACCTGAAACATTAATTAAATGTAAAGCAGTCAGCCTTTGAAGCCTACAGGAAGGATTTGATGTCACACACTCTAAGATTGAGCCTTCCTTGCAAGTACTCAGAGTCAAACACAGCATTTTCTTATCAACTTTTAAGTTGATCTGGCAAACTTTTGTGCAAACTTTTGCCTATTTACAGAAGATAATCATCAGGGTTAGGGTTAGGGTTAGTCTGTTTTGTGTCCATTTGATCACTTCAAGTCAAGTATTCACTCTTTTAGCCCTGTTTTTGTTCTCCACTAACTCAAACAGCCACTAAATATCAAGCTTATTAGTTGCTATTTGCTTTTTGTTCACAAGCTAAACTGTTAGACTTCTGCTGTTAGCTGCAGTCATCTCATCAGATCTTTTGTGCTAAAAACAGCTGCATGTTGTTGCAGAAAACAGTGCTAATGAACCAAAACAGGAAGTTGTGAGCCATGTGAACCATAACGATGAGCTAAAATTTCCCTAAAATGTTGTGCACAGCTAAGGGAGAGATAAATCTGATATTCAAATCTCCTTTTGAAATGGTCATCATGTAGAACATCCTCCACATACAACTGTCATGTCATAAAATGTTATTATAAAAATACTGATTGTTTCTGCTGATAATTAAGGAAGTCACATGAGACATGTTGAACAGAAATACTATTCATGACAACTGATTTTCAAATGGAAAAAAGTGAGAGTCCCTGTAAAGCTGTTAACCAGTTCCTTTCACTGCAGAGTTTTCAGGCTGATTCAAAAAGCCTCACCAGCATTCTTTGAACAATGTCATTACCTTGGAGCCATTCCTCAGAGGCTGCATTAATCTAATGAAATCCAAACTGTGCCCAATAACCTTTACAAACAGACGTCTGAAAAACTAAGGAGCCACTGCACCAGACCACAACATTTTTAAAAATCAAAATCCACAAAAGAAATCTATCAGTTGTTTCCATGTGCTGCTCAGTCATGAAAACAAGATACAGAAGGAGGAAAAGATGAAACCTCTTCAGTCAGCAAAGCAAGAATAATGCTCTTCTCAGATGTTCATCTTTATTCCACCAAACAGTAAAGTACATGACTTCTTGATCATAACTTTACTCTATAAACTTTATGATTTTTACATTGGCAGTTTAAGACCAAAATGAGAATTTTTTACCAGCTTTCAATTAGGTCGACCCTTAAATTTTGAATTGATTAAAAACAAAACCAGTTAAATGTAAGAGATTTAGAATGGTCTCCTGGCAAGAAAGCAGTTATTTTGGAGAAAGTGAAGAAATTAATTAGGGATATTTTGGGTGGATTGCCATCACTTTTGCCAATAAACATCAGCATCTTTCTTACTGCACCAAATAAATCAAACCAGACTTGCCAGCCTAAGAATTTATGGGCTTAATGAAAATATTTCCATGAGTAAAGAATATAAAAGTGCTAAAATGTTGGCACAAAAAGACACACACTTCTTCTCCACTGCTCTAATAGGTTAAAGTCTTTGCCTTTACATGTTTAAATGCTTAAAGCATGATCATTTCTCTGCAGTGAGAGGGCAACAGTCGAAGATATGCATCACTGCTGCCCCCCACAGGCTGCTTCTCGCACTGCAACAACACTGAGGCCTGATGACTCACTGGAAAAAAAGCCAGACGATGCTTCTTACCTCATCTTTTCAAATAGATTTTGGGCAGCGGTTCCTACACATCCACATGCAACAAAGCAAACAAAAGTGATGCCATTTGAGCTGCAGGCTTGTACAAATGGCTGGGGACATGTAATAATGAGCGGTTTGGTCGAAAATGCTGTAATGTGAGCCAGAGAGCATGCAAACCAGCGCAATGATTCAAAAGACAGCGTGGCAGCCAAGTTTCACTGGAATAGTTGGATGTGAGGGTCATAGTGAAACTATAGGATTTGGTTTTTTAAAAAACTGCTTGCTGAATATGATAGAAATTAAATATGATATCTAGAAGTGTGTTTTCTGCATATAAGCGTGTGTTTTTGAGAGTAAGATCACCTGAAAACAAGAATATTTGTGTTTTAAGTACCTGAGAATGAGCTCTTATTCATATCTATGAAAGTAGGAGGTCCTTTTCCATGGAGTTCACCGTGTCTCACTGCCATGCTTTTAGATTATTTCCAATTCATGAGAATAAAAAGACGTCTAACAAGCATGAAAATGCATTTGCACTGCCAATATTCATAGACCACACAGCAGCCTTTGGTTTTGAACTGAAATAGTCAGGAATTAGTTTAAACAGAAGGTTCTGAAGTTCACTCAGGGAACAGCAGACAATTTACATCAGGATCTACATTTGAATGTGTTTCCAGATAATTTGGCCTTGTGTATGATGTTAATTTAACAAATCTTAAATTTCAGCTTTACTTCAGGGAGAGAAATTATACTTGTTCAGGGACTGTTTCCCGAGCCTCATTCAAAAGTGGCCCAGATCATGTCCCCATTGAGAGTTTGCATATAGTACAAGTTTTAACTGATTCCCTTCTATCAGACAAATGTGGCAATAATTTCATCAGGGACCGAAATTTAGGCTAACTATAATGAATGTTACTGTTGAATCTGGGTTACGCTCATGTGATTTGGATACTCAGTGTCTCACAAAAGGCCTGCAGGTAATCTAGCAGACTAGGACAGGATCCCAACGTCCTGACACGATGTTTTGGCTGTGTTCACTCCTCTTCATGGCTAACAAACCAGCGATGACAAAAAAACCAACACACTGCTTTTGCCTTTTGTGTAAATTATACTCTAACTAGGCCACTGGTTAATGGGCTCTATCTCGGCTTAACTTTCACATGGAAGGATTCTCAGGCAGCCAAAAGGGCCGTGAATGTTTTCCACACTAAAATGAAACGGCTATTTTTAAACATGCTACAGAGAACTGGATGTGCAATTGTGTCAACTGGGTCAGAGGAATTTTTTATGGTCACTGCCCAATTTTTGCAGACGAGGCTGGCTGTACTGCTGATTGAAATAGCAACTGTGTTGTTAATCATGGTTATGTTAAAGACACATAGCCATTATGAATACTTGACCCAAAGTAAAAGGGGGAACACCACCAATTTTACATAAGCATGAGTAGTACAACTCAGCCTGCAAATAATTTGTTTCTTACAGTCAGGCAACTTTGTAAATGTTAAGACTTTATCATTGCACATGTGTCTAGGAAACAAGGCTCTATGGATGGTGATGTTGGTCTGCTTGTTGGTCCATCATTTTGATTCTGTTGAATTAGCATGCAATCTTCTACAGACAGTCCAGTTTTCCAGAGGAAGTCTCCTCAGGACTCAGATCATCCTTTGACCTTCTCGCGCCATCAGCATGTTTGTGTTTTTCTGTGAGATGTCATGTGAACATTCACGGTGCCTACAGGCTGCAAATTATCATAATGCTAGCATTGGATGTTAGCTAGCATGACTGATGCATAACCTGTTTTCTTTGTTTTCTGAGATCTTTCTAGAGCGGTTTCACCACCACCCATTATTTATTTTAATGTCTTTCAGCTGTGAGCAACTCCTCCGTTTCCTTTGTGCACAATTACACTGTGGAAAAACACTGTCCATCAACAATACGCTCAAAAATCAACCATATTTAGTCTCAGAGCTGTCTGCTTGAGTAAACTTTGATACTTTCAAGTGGGAAAACCTGACTTCAGATTAATAAATTAAAACATTATCACTTAAACAAGGTTCTTCAATCATACACTGTCAACTGAAATGATTCAATATACCTGAAGTGCGACTACATCCCATTTCTTATATTGTAACTCCTACTTTGTGGATGTGTTTTTGTACTCAGCATCCTGTATTTACACAAACATTTGATCCATTCAACCATTCAGGTTTTGGTTCATCATGTCTGAGTCTGTTTACTCTTCAGCACTGACGATGACCATTTTTTTTCTCAGTAATGAGACAAAGATCTGCTCCAATCAAGTTTGTGAAACTGCTAAATTTGAAATGTTGTTATTGTCTGCTAAACCTCAGAGATTCTTACAGTAAACAATGACAAAAGCTGAAAACACTGACAATGTTGCAATAAGCTGAAATCTCCTTCGCATGCTCTCTTGAATCAACACTGCAGGCCATGTAGCAGAAACGAAAACATGCTGCAACCATCCAATAAAAAGGATGTGGCACTCAAACAGGACCAGACTTTTCATTTGTGAGCCTGCAGGCTCTACAGAATGATGACAGCCTTGTTCACTGAATATGGTGGAAACTGGCAACGTATCAAAATCATGTCATGAAGAAGGAATTTTGTTATACAGTTTTGTTGAATCTTGCTGTTTTCTGTCTATCTTTAAGAAGACACAAAGTTTGAAGCTCGCAGACAGTCAAGAGACACTACACATGTCCAAACAGACACATGCCAGCCTGGCTGCCAAAGCAAAAAAGAGAACGGGTGTTTACACCAATGTAAGGGTGGTAACAGCACAGACTATGAGGTAGCCTAAATAAAGAAGACGCGGAAAACCACATGGCCAGAAAAGCCCTAGCCTCAGCTATCAGGGGCAGCGAATCGGGACTCAACCACAAACCCAGCAGTAACGACCCAACGCCCCGCCTCATCACGGCTCCTGTATCATGACACCGATATAGGTCAGCAGTGCTAAAGCATCTGCAAATCTGCAGATTATCTCTGCCAGGTTTTTTAATGCTCTAATCAGACCAAATCCTCCCGAGTGGAGTTCACTCTTAAGTGGAATTCCACAATTTGAACTGCTGGTCTGAGCCGTGTATTAACAGGAGCTGGTAATGAGGAATCAGGACAACCATTATTATGGGGTTATTGTTGAGTAGAAAAAGTAGAAAAAACAGCAAAAAGCATAAAAGACAAAGAGAATTTGAGTGTTTGTGTCTCATGTGGCATATGTGTGTGTGTGTGTGCATGAAGGACTGAGTAAAGACACTCATTCAGCACGGCAGGGAGAGGGCAGAAAGAGGTTTAAAAACGTCTAAGCAAGCATTTCCCACAGTTGGAAGTGATTATTAAAACTACAGGGGCTGTCTTTAGTGCTCCACTGCTGGGCCTCCACTTTGTTTACTAAGGTATAGCGGAGAGCCAACCACGCCTGCACCAACCATGATGTGTGTGCGAGTGTCCAAACTCAGTCCCTGATCTGGCTTCAGTCTTGAATCTAGATGATTTATCACATATGCAGGTATTCATAATTAATGCTCCCCCACGGGTGCTTAGTGTGACACCAAGTTACAGAGGAGAAAGAGGGCGCGTTTAAAAATAGCCAGGACACCAACCATCATCTCATCCATAATTGAGTACAGCCCAGAGATCTGATCTGACATCCATTATGCCACTCCACACACTGTGGACTAAGACTGAATTATTAGGCTACTATGACATAAGTGTACAGGACTAAATAATGGATTTTTTTTTTTGTACCAGGAAAAGAAGTGTGTTACATTTCTCAAGATATAATCAACTGTTCTTCATCTGCAAAATATTTCCTGCATCCCTTGGGTTTGAACTTAAAAACCAGCTTCATCAGATCAAAGTTCAGCATCACGACGCATTCAAAGACCGAGCAAACTGCTTCTCCCTAGTGGAAATATGAGTTGTTGAGGAAATTCTTTGATGTCCAGTAACTATATATATTTGCTTTGGCCATTCCAGCATGCCAGTCTCCATGTCAAATAGGCAGGGGAAGCAGCTGCACCATAAGTACACAGTCAAAAATAGAGGTACAAGAGAAGAAAGTTATTCACAGATGCTATAACAAGCACATAATGGGACATTGACGCATATCCTTTTTGATCCACCTTAAGTGTTCAACATAGTTTCTGGTACCTTGAAAGCATATTGCGTAATTTCTGCCACTAGAGGTCTTTTGATGAAAGCAATAAAAAAAGTAGATGCAGATTTATCATAAGATGCAGATTTGATGCAGTCATCAAGTACTGTGGGATCATGGGATGTTTATTTAATTGTTAAACAGCCACAATCTGACTGACTCAGGCAGAAATATTCACTGATGAGGAAATGTACTGAAGTTTAAGACATGTTTGCCTTCTCCCTCCCTCACACTATGGCTGGAATTAAGCTGGAGAGAGACGTCAAAATGAAACACACCATTATCTTGGGTAACGTACAGATTTCTCTTTTGAAGATTATCGGAAACATAAAAAGTTTAAAAGTTTAAGCACAAAATTAAGTATATAACAGATGTAGTTGGTTTTTTTTTTACATGTTTTCCACAATGTGGAAATTTTACATATTCATTTTCTCATCATAGGTATTATTACTGGGTCTGCGGGTAAAAGCTCTAGGGAGTGATGGCATCAGGTCGACCAAATGTACTGCTGGTTGCATTATGGGAGATGGTTCAAAGTGCCTTTCTAATGTGACTCCTTTAGTCCTTTCAGTTTTAGTACACAGGGACTAAAAGTCAAGATTTTGCAGCCTCCGCTGATATTATAATAATGACACTTTCAAAAATATGTGCCTTCCAAGCCGTGCAATATTAAAATTCTTGAACACACCTTCTTAGAAAAAGCTCAACAATATGGGAAAATAATTCTTGTTGTAACATGTAAGATGAGAAGGTGAATGTTATTCTCATGAAATGTATAAAGCCATACTGACATAAAGACTGGAGAAAGAACTAATGAGATGTAACTTGCTAGTGAGCATTTCAGCTGCTGCTAGGCTGATTTGGTCACTAGCCGGTCTAGCTGTTTCCCCTTGTCTCCAGCCTTTATGTTGAGCTAAGCTAACTGGCTGCTGGCTCTGAATGTCTAGAAGAGAGAGAACATGCATAGCTCCGAAAATGCCAAAACTATTCCTCTGAGGTGTCATGTCAGCAATGCTTCCAGGGAGGCTTCATTACACGCAATTATCGCCACACAAGTGGGAGGGATTACAACCTTGTCACAACAGTGGCTCCAACTAGTTGGTCCATCTGCACTGCCTCCTGTCTACATGCTCCCTTTCCAAGAGTGACAAGAGAAGGAGCGAACAGCAACATGAACTCAACAGTTTGGATTTAAAATAAAATGTAAAATCCAAAAGAAAAATCGGTCTCATTAATATAAAAATGGCATCTTATGAACATGGAAAGGTGTATTTCAGTTCCATTTTTTTCTGGGTGCATGGGCTCACTGCCCTGTGAGGTCAGTGATGTACAGTATGTGAGTGTAACATGATGACCCGGGCCCAACCCTAATACAAACTCATTAGCACAGACAAGATCTGATGGTCACTGGACTCAAGAGCCCATCATGTGACCACAGGCATCCAAAAAATACCACAGACTCAGCAAAACTAGGAAAAAATACCAGATGCCACAAGTGTGCAATTTAACTTGACAACACAGGTTTGTTTCAAGACAACCGATGAAATATGTTTTCTGGGTAAAAATAAACAAGCCTCAGGTCTCATTATAACTCAGTCTAACCTGTCTGTCACTTTTGACGACTTTATTGCAAGACCAGTAAGTGCACAGGGGACCACGGAGGCAGACAGCAGCCATAATTGACAGCAAAAGCCATTAAGTGCAGCAGAATGGCATATTGATCACTATTGTGCAACAAGACAGAGTCACAGGGTTGGTAAAGTCAGTGCTGTGGATGAGACCCTGAGGATGAGGACAGGGAAGTCTGCAGAGACATAACACATGATTTACATCTCAGAAGTGACTGTAAGGAAACTATATAAGGGATTGTGTCCTGGAGAAGTGTTTTTTGGTGTGAATATAGCAGACAGCTAGATGCCACAAGCTGTACGTCCTGTTAAAAAAAACACATTGTGCCTTTTTACATTTTTTTACGTTTGTCATTGCTCAGCTGTTTCTCTCAAACATATCTGGTTGCAAGGTGCACCTGGGAAGAGGTTCAAATGACAGAGTGAACTAAAGAAGTGTGCACATCTTAGCGTGTGTGTGAGTGTGTGTCGTCTTTCTCGTCCCTTTAGAGTCGGCGGTGTATATTTCAGTTACCTGGCAACCCCCTTTGAGAAAGTTGTAACAGTAGACACCCTGCAGAGTCAGACATGGAGAATATGCACCAGCAAGAGGTGGTATAACTTTATAATAGTCAACATTTTTAAAAATAAACCCTGAGTTAAGATAGAAAACTGAAAGTAGCCAAACTTTAAAGTTAAGAGGAACCTTAAAGTCAGCAAGCATATGCTCTGCTGTCCTTGAACAAGACACCGAACCTCTCTATATTGACCTCTGACCTCTTAAAGAAAGAAAGGAAAACCTATAACAATGCCACTGTTTATGATGTATTAAATAGTATGTGCCTATGAGCGTTCAGTCTTCTAGTTTGAGCGCGGAATAGTTTATTTTTTCCCCTCACCATCAACACTGACGTCCTGACAGCCTCCGAGACGCTCTGCCTCAACTCCGCGGCGGTGCCCGGTTTGTTGAGCCCCCGGGTGAACTTCCTCGCCTCGGATGATGGAGCAGAAGCCATGGTACTCATTAAGCCGAGCTTTCATCAGACAGCCAGGTAGAAGAGGTTACTGCGAAGGCTGTCCCAAGAGGCAGTGCGAAGGCTGTGATCCTGCGCTCCAGGCTGTCCGACGTGCGTAAAAGCACACTGACGCTGTTTTTATCCTGCCATTGCGCTGCTTTTAACTTTACATCGGCTCTGTCACGTTTTCAGCGGAAATAGTGGTCCAGGACAGAGCCGAAGATGACTTCTCTGGTCAACAGTAGCCGGAGAGCAACATCCGAGTCTTGCAATGCTCTGTCCCGTCAGCGGAGGTCCCTTGCGAAAACTGACACGCCCCCCCTCACTCAATGTAATAAAAACCCAATGGGACGCACCTAATTCATCCATCACATTTGGAGGCTGAGCGGAGGACGGACAAATGCTGCTGTTGAAATATATAATATAAACATTATTTCTAGTGTGGCTTTTTGACACTCAGCAGTGGATAAAAAGCTCCAAAATACCTTCATGTGGTCTATTGCAGCCTATTTGCGCTAATAGATGAGAGTAAAAAACATTAAGCTCTCAGAGACTTAGCAAGCAATTAGTGACTTAATTGTTTAGCAGTATAAGGCGTATGAAGTATTTGATCAGCGCTAAATACTATTTTGATGTTATATAACCGCAAGCTGCACGCTTTTCTGCCGTAGGCACGGGATAACATTGCCACCTGCTGGAATAATTGTAGTTTCCACCACACAGTTTGTATTTTATGTTTTAAACTCTGTATGAAGTTATTTGACCACACAGAGGCAGTAAAGTAACACTAACAGTTGAATAACTATTGATGCATTTAATAGCAATCGGAAATAGCATTTTTATATAGACAGTGTGTAATAAGCATTATAATAAGAGGATGTCCTTGTAGAAAATAATAAATAATGGGGAAAATTAGCTAAAATGACAATGAATGTATATATATTTTGTCAACTATCAGTGTTTCACTCATAATAAGCATTTTGTCTCGTTTTTATCTTTCGATTTACAATAATTTAAATATTTTCGCCCTAGACTTTTGCGTTTAAAAAATGCATGCATTGCACAGGTTTTGTACAGGCTGTTTATGTTTCATAATGCATGCTTAAACTTAGCTTTTCTGCACAGTGGTGCCAGAAGTGCTAAAAGCTTGGACAATTGCACGGAGAACCTGAACGCAGCATATGTTTCCAGGGTGTTATATCCATAGTCTGCGGCACATCGGCGCTGCAGCACCCCTCCTGACTGTGTAGGACTTTCCTCCACCCCCAACTCCAATCCACAGCAACCTGATACCGGAGACGAACGGTCCAGACAAGCCTGCAAACGAGGCGTTCCCAGCCGCCCTGTCTGTCTGTCTGCCCAGCAGCGGAGCTTCAAACCGTCAATGCCAAACACTACCGACCGCCTCGGGGAGGATCTGACCAAGAGATATCCATTCCCTCAACCCCGTCGTTTGCCAGCACGGGAGTAAAGACAATAATATTCGTCTATGGCAATCCTGAAAAGCTCAGTGTAGACGCTGTTGACTCGTGATTTTTTCCCCCCACAACGAAGATCGTGAAATGAGTCGGGACGCGGAGAACTATCTGGCTAGCTGTTAGGCTAACGTCGGTTAGCGTCGATAGCAGCCAGCTGGTACCATAGCCGAGCTAATTGGCTAACGTTTATATGTCAAATTTTTGCCTGCGTGGACGTTTTTTCAAACTTTATAACTGAAAATGGTCTGCATGTATCCGGAGTAGTTGTGCGTCGGTCATTTTTGCGATATTTACGCTCTTTGCCCAAGTTTTCTAATACCAGACAGTCGCCCTGGGCAGCTAGCATGCTAGCTAGCAGATATGGACGTTGTTCACTGGCTGGCTTTACATGGCAGGTCCGCCAAACAAGTTAACTTAGCTGCCTGGTTCATCTGTCCGGTCTATGCTGGAGCCGATAGCAGGACAAACATAACTTTTATTGGTACTGAATGTTAGTTATCAAATGAAGTGAACCTCAACACAACAGCGCATCTTTTTCGCATCGTTTATCAATGTGTTCCTTGCCTGAGAGATCGGTTCAAGTTATTGAGCTGACGTGAGAAAAGAGTGAAAACAAAGTGGCATCTGCAAAAGAAGAGGACGGAAAAAGTATAAAAAGTCTTGGAGGGACCTCAACTGGGAGACCAAAGTCAATGTACACTGTCATGGCTGTGGGCCGAATCACGATGAAATCACTCGCTAAATTTGGGTTTTGCTTGACTATTCTCCTGACTTCAGTGGCTGGTAAGTGGCTTTTTAGTGAATTGATTTTTTTGGAATGAGAGAAATGTGCTTCTCATGAATATTTGATGCATTCCTTTTGGTTTCTGCTGCATGTATTTCGTATTTATCTAGCCAATTTGGTGCAGATGTTGTCGCCTGAATAATGTAGGCTAACCAAATTCTGTTTCTGGGTTGGGACTGCTTTGTGATAATGCTATTTGTGTAATTATAAGACAAATGGTCTTCTTTTTATAGAGAACATTAGACATGATTTACCTAAACCATCACATCGTTCCTGTGTCTGCCAAATCTGTGCCTGTCTCCACCTTATCTACCTTTTCCATCTTGATGTCTGCAAGGATCATTTCTGCTCTAATCTGTGAAACTCATCTGGCTGTATTCAAGTAAACCTTCACAGATATGGCCTCTTGAACAGAGCAGCGACTGCACCCCTGGCTCCTTTTTAATCATTCTGTGTACAAAGGCCTGGAAAAACACTGCCAAACATACCGCAGTCCTTGTCTGCCAAGTTGTGCCCCCTGTTCAAGACTTTGGGCTAAAGCCAGGCTTCTGTGAGACCTTGAGCATGATAAGATAGTAGCTGGGCTGCACATAGATGGAGGAACCGTGCCTGGGGGGGAGGGGAAAGGGGTGGAATGTGTGGGAAGACAGGGGAGGTATTTTAAAAGGTGGGTAATTTAGGTGATAGAAGTTCAAAATTGCGCTTAGACTCTGGCAGGGTTTTGAAAATAGGTGATCTTGTAGCTCGGTTTACTTATCCGATTTTACAGCCGAAGTACATGGGTGTAAATGTGTGTAAATACAGCTTCTTAATGGTGTATCACCATTTCTGCGATTGTGTGTTATTGTTGAGGCTCCTCCATCCATTCATGGACAGGGTATTATCAGAAGTCCAGAATAATAACTGCTGTTGCAGAGGGAAATATGTGAGTGTGGAGCATAATTTAAATACACATTTTGACTGTGTTCAGCGCTTAAGCTGGTAGTGCAGAGAGACTATGCCCCTATTTGCATTTACATTTGCATTTAACAGCCAAGTAGTAGACTCAGTGTTTCTTAATTCCCACTCCCATAAAATGACAAGGAAGGACTTTAATTGTTACCACCCAGACAGTGTTTCTGACATCCTGCGATTATGAGGTCAGGCATAAACAAAGGGAGAAAAGCTTTTTACTAAACTTAAATTTAGAAACAGTGGAATAAGTAGATAAGTAAGGCACAGAAGAGAGGTGATTCAGTGGAGAGAGTAGGGCATGAAGCCTGTACTGAAGAGATGAGTTGTCAGGTTGTGACGTAGGATCAGTTGGGAGTGGGTGTGGAAAAATCTCAGTACAATTATCATCCCAAATTGTAATAATCAGCAAAATGTAAAACTCTAATTTATTATTTCTGCAGGCGCACTGAAAGCTTTCTCATCATCACAAAATATTGTCTTGATAAACTCGCCCTTATGAGACATGACATGCAAATTAGTATTCCCCAAGTGCAGTTTAACGACTGCAGTGACTGGCAGAGGATTGACATATTCACTCAATAATCAGTACAAGGACGATTAATGGATACTTACACGCACACGTGCCATGTAAACAGCCAATAAATTCAAATCAATGCTCTGTGCAAAATTAATCAGGGCAGCAGTCAGACTTTGTTGGCACAATGACTGTAAAAAGACAGACATCCTGCTCTCACTCTCTCTCACTGTGCTGCTGTTTAGCTCATGAGTTAAAAGCAGTGATACCCAAGTGCCCATTTCTTAGGATAATACTTATAATGGTGATGATAGGAGGAAACAAAGGGCTTAATAAGCTGCTGCAGTGTGCTAGTCATCTTCCTGACCCAACACCTTTCCCTTTGTTCCCTCTGTCTTGATACCAGTGACATTATTTCCACCCGTCATCCCTTTTTCCCAGCTCACCTATTACCTCCGTTAATGTCTTTTCAAATTCTTATTCATTTCCTTCCACCTGCCATGTGTTTAACCTGTTTGGAGATGAGCTTGGGTCGTCCTTCTGCTCCACGTCCCCTGTGACTAATCAGTGTGTGGGTGTGTGCCTGCTGCTTCAAAATCTGGAGTAGAAACAGCTCCAAACAAGCCTGCAGACACTACCTGCGGCGTGTGACCACAGGTGTTCTTAAGCAGTGACATTAGAGCAGGACGGACTTTAGTCCAAATTCGTGTTGGGTTCAGCTTGTACCACATGTATGCTCATAATGTATGCCACAACCCACATTTGGGCAGACATTTTTGCTGTTGTCCCAGGTAAGCTGGAGGTTTGAGAGTCCAAAGAGGATTAGGACAGAAGTATTATACCATCCCATAAAATGGACTGCTCATTTGCTCCGCTTGTCCAAACTCTGAGGCTGTGTCTCTTGAGCCCCATACTGTGGCGTTGACAGGCCCACTGTTCCCCAACCAAGTCGCATCTCCCCAGCCTCTGCAGGCCACGGGGGACTCTTGAAGCTGTCAGCTCTGCGGTCACATCAGCGGCTCAACAGAAAGTGAAGTTATTGGCCTGAGATTACAGACTCGCGCTTAACGGCCGCAGGTTTGTTTGCCGTGTGCGTGCTAGCTCAGATTGTACCTGGTTCACCAAATCCTGTCAGCTCCAGACTGCTGTCAGCTCTGGCATTTAAATGATGGTTTTAATGGCAAGGTTGGTTGGATAAGACTAGGGTTGAGGATGAATCAGAATAACCCAAATGCCAAGTACAGCAAACACAGAGGAATTTGCCTCAGTGACATTTTGGTGAAGACACTTTGAAAACAAAAAAAAAAATTAGGTGTTATTTAAGTGCAAGGAGTGCGAGAAATCTCCTTGATGTTTTATAAGCTGCAACTGAAGATTAATTTAATTTTAAAATTAAAAGGAACTGCATCAAAGTGTTTTCAGTTCTTCTGGAGTATCTCTGTGTACATGAAAAGATTTGAGCAAAGCCTTTAGTCTCCTCAGAGGGAGCCATGTCAATTCTGCTGAATTGCCTCAAGTGATGTCATTGGAGTCAGTGCTCATTTGGTCTAAGAATTACAAATTTGAGCTGCTATTAGCTTAAACACCAGAAACTCTAACTGAACTTGTTAAGTTGCCTTGTTGGTAATTTGTGAATTAAAAAAAGTTATCTCTTCATACATTTGACTATGATATATTGCTGCAGCGCTATTTTTCAAGAGTCAAACATCACAGCTTTAGATGATATTCATACAGAGACAAGCTGCAAACTCGGCAAATGATCTGACATAATCCACTTACTGACTATCAAAATAGCTGATTTTTTTTTTTGTCAGGCTAATCAGATCCTTGAATCATGGTTTCAGCTCTTAAATTATACTATCAGCTTATACAGCATTCATTTATCTAACAGAAATTTCAGCAAATTAATACTTTTTAAAGGTCTTTTATAAGTGCCTCTGAGGAAGCTGTACAATAATTGGAACAAGTAAAGCATGAAAAATAATTAAATACATTAGCATGTAAAAATGTGTGTGACGTCGATGTGTGTTTTTAATTAATGGCACAGATTATTATTATAATATTATCATACATCTTTAATGCATTTTTTTATTTTAGACTGTATTTATTTATTTTACACTAATAGTTGCCCAGGGGCCCCCTGCTACCACTCTGTATTACCTTCAACTCTCAGACTGTCTTGCTAAATGCACATAATGGTCTATTCTTGACGTGGATGCAGCATTTCTCTGAGGCTAAACACAAGGAAAGTGAACATGTAAAAGAAACTCGTAAAATGTTAAAGCAGTTATAAAACTGTGAGGCAGCCAGTACGTAGAAGCAAAAATAGAGGTAATTTAATGATCTGTCCTCTGAGCCAACCATTTGGCATCAGCATTGGAGCAATGCAATTTAAATAGAAAAATAAGCAAGCAGTTGCAGAGGCTGAAGGATGTTAAAAGCACTGCACGCACTTTGATTCCATAATATACTTTGTACTCAGTCCACATCACTATTTCATGAGAAGAGATGACACTGACTGCAGCGAGAAACAGACCAATGAATTGGGAGGGTGGGTGGGGGTGTAATTTGGCCTCTAATACAGCTATCCCTGTACTCTATTAGATGAAAAAAATCAATGTCTGTCTCTCTTGGTACCTTAGTTTAAGTTCTAAGCAGAGGTGAAAGCAGAGTGAGATACAATAGAACAGTGTTCAGCCGACCTTCTGGTTTGGCAAAGAGAAGAAATTAGTGGATGTTTTAGAAAACAAAAGGTGCAGCCTTGAGATGGTAACTCAGAGTGACAGGCTATGATTAGCACGAAGCGTTCTCCTTGACCAGCAGAGACAATAAGTCTAGAGTGCGCAAAAATGTTGGATGAACTGTGTTAATTTTTTAACTTTCATTGATTGAGAATTAAAAAGAAGAATGCTTGTTAGCAACTGCAAGGCCATGAGGTGGTTATGGTCTTGTTCAATGTTTCCCCTGGCAGGTGGGATGTCACGACCGTATAAATTGCTGTGCCTTTGTAGTCGTCTTCTGCTTACTTTGTATATCTTAGACACTGTGTGTTTTTATCCACACATTTGAAGCAAAAGAATAAGGTGCAGTGTCTTGATCCAGTACAGCATAACAAACAATCACTGGTGAGTGATACAGCCTTCAGATCAATGGTGCACTCACAGCATTCTTCTGAGAAACATCCCAGGAAGGAAAATGGGAAAAAGTAGCTGACAAGAGAGCTTGGCAAAATGGAAAAAATTAAAATATCACAGTATATTTGACCAAGTACTTCAATTTTGTGGTAATATTGTAAGGACTGTAGGAATGGTGGTGCTTGGTGCTTGCAAATATAAAAACACAACAAAAGTTTTGAGTAATCATCAGTAATGTAGATTTAGCGTCTAAAAAGGTAAAGGCAAATATTTAGCAGTTAGAAAAATCTAGTAAGTTCAGAAAATATGATCACATGAAGGTAACGGAGCCTTTAAAACCAGTATAAGACAACTTTTCTGACATTACTGATCAAAGAATTCTAATTTTATACGTAATTAATAAAAAATACACTTATGGTGCAGTTCATGTGCACTTTTTATTATAACCAAGATACGTCCAGAGTAGGCCATTTAAAGTGCAAACTCAAACTTGTTGGTGGTCTCTGGTGGACAGTGGAGTTGCTGTTATAGAGACACTGTTTCTAAATGACCCCAGACCTAGTTTTCACATTTCTGTGCTGCAACTTCTTGTGACTAATCAGCTGATGTGTACACCCGATACACATTTGCAATCATCTACGAAAGGACTTCATATCAGCCAGGCAGATTTATCGGTCTAGCGATCAAGCTTAACTAATCCTTTTCTTTATGGATTAATTTGTAGATATTTTTTTTCTTTAAATGATTGTTTAATATGTAAAATGTCAGAAAATAGTGAAAAAAAATCAGTAAGATGTTCAGTTCACTGTCCTAGAAGACCAAGAAAAGCAAGAAATCATCACAATTCAGAAGCTGCAACTGTTTTGTCTGGACGGTGTTGCATGGAAAGTAGTTAAACAATTACCAAAATAGTTGCTAATAATTTCTAGTGGCTGTTCATTTACTTGACAAGGTGAAGCAGCTGTCAGATACAGACGCAGCCTAAGCAAACTTTTGCTTGTTCATAAATAATCTGAGATTACAATCCCCCTCCCATGATGCAGTAGTAAACACCTCTTCTGTCACTCTGTCATCTGTGTATTATCTATACGGGAAAGTTATGGTATACAGTGAGCGAGGGAGAGGGTGAATTTTGGTATAAATGCATCCTGGTCAATACTGGAGGCCTCTAAGCTTTGAGGGTAGTATAAGCCCCAGGATTAGCATAACTGTACCAGACCCAGACAGACACAGACTGAGTGGTGGTGTTTTTAAGAGGGGGGGTAGGCAGTCCCGAGGCAACAGATGGGACAGATTAAAGCCCACTCACCCCCTACATCTCTAAACTCAACCAGGGGACTTGGAAAATTGGGGGTGTCAGCAAATACCCCTGAAACTCATCCATCCTACCTCAGCAACAAGCATGCACCCAAACAGCAGCAGCAGGTATGATTAGGGCGGATACATGCTTCCGATTGTGATCATGTAGCAGCTTTAGCCTTTGCAATAATGCAGCACACGGTCATGCACTGGATCTGTTTGCATCCGGAGCACTTTTGGCTGCGGATGCAAAAGCCACAGATGATGGCACATTATGGGTTCTCGGGGTGTGCTCTTCTGCTTAACGTAGTGGCAAATGCTAACGAGAGGAACTGTGCTTAAATGTGGACATTTTCGACACCATTGCAGAGTAAGCATTGTACAAAGATTCCACATGGCTGCATTATGCCAGTTCTCCCCACGAAAAAACCCAAGCAAGAGAGAATAACTTGTATACAGTGCCTGAGGAGAGTGCACGCATGCCTGCAGAGGAGATGGTGCATGCACGGGCGCATCGAGCCTGCTTCAGCCTCCAGACAAGAGAGCCTCTTCTGCCTTTTTATTCCGTCCCTCCCACCCTCTGTGTCTGCCTCTAATCTTGGATGAGAACTCAGAACCAGTTGTGGAGAGCGAGCAGCCAACACATCAGTGCACTCACTGACTTTTAATCAAGTCTCAGACTGCCGTGTCTTACATTGCTCCAATGGGCCTTGGCAATAGGAAGGAGAGAGCCAGATTAGATCGCTGTTGTTTTTTAACAGGGAGGCTGAGGGGATGGGGGTAGTCCAGGGAGGGCGGGAGGGTGCACCGAAGGCCAATTGGGGGAGGAGGGTTGGGGAGGGATTAGCAAATAACTGGGCCATGGGTAAACACTCAGCAGTGCCCGCCATCATCCAATGAACAGGCTTGGAGCAGAAAACTACTCTGAAGCCTTTTGATATGACTCCCCTCTCTCTCCCTCTTTCTCTTTCTCTCTCTCTCTCTCTCATATGCCTCGCTCCACTGGCCTTGCCTGCATACTCTGACCCACAATCCAATGCTGCAGTACAAACCAGGATCACACAGCGAGCTCCACAGAGCAGAACCAGGGACAGAGTCTGCCTCGACCAATCAGAGATAAACACAGGGAATGGCATCCTACCAGAAACGCTCTGAAAAAAGGCAGAACTGAGTCAAAGAGCCAACCACAGACAAGCTGTTAGGCAGACAAACCAATGAAATCTGACTACAGGAGCGCTCCCATGGCTCAGACTGCAAATGAGTGCCTGAATGTGACTGTTTGGGTTTGAGCACCATCCCCATGCCACACTGTCTTGCTTCTCTGTTCACTTCTTTGTATAGTGAGCAGCTAAATCCAGTAGATATTTTGGAGTGAGCAGCTCTGAACATGCATGTACAGCTGTACGTACGCACAACAGTTGTTATCTTCTGTTATCTTCACATACATTACCATCAGGGTACATGCAACCTACTGCATAGTTTGTAGTGTTTAAAAGTAGGCATTGTGTTTGGGCATGGTGTTATTGCGACAAACACTGACTTTCCTTTCCAACTATGATTTGCAAAATCACTTACACTTGTGAATGAAACCACAAAATCGATTTTCTAGATAGAACTCAGTAGAATACCCTCTAATCTTTTCTGTTTTTTAATGCACATTGAGCTCCCATAGAAGCAGTGTTTTTATGGGGTTTTTGATATCATAGCCTTAAATTATAGTCAAAACATTAATAATTAATGTCAAACACTGGATCTACCCAGCTTGATGGGAAAGACAGAAGATACAATGCCCTGTGGATTTCTGTTCCTCCAAGTCCTGGTGTTACAGGGTCGGTCTGTTTGTATAACTGTCCATGGGTGTTGTCAGCAGCCAGGCCCTTCCTTCTATTGTTCCTTTATGTTTCTCCTCTTTTTACTGGAGTTCCTTCGCTACAACTCAAGTCCTTACCTCCATCCCCCTCTTCCCCTGATTTCTCGATTTGGACAAATAGAAGAGCATTCAAGGAAGAAAATATCACTGATTACGAGGAGTGCATGATGTGGCTCAAATATATCACTATTTTAAGAAATTTCTGTGGTAATGATGTTCTTGATAAAATGACAAAATACTGGAAATTGGTTTTGGTTTTGGTTTAAAGCTCACAATAGCTGTCAAGCCCCCCTGGACGTTTTCTTTGGCTCTCCTAATTCTCAGCCGGGTACTTCTCAAGGTGCTGAAATAAGTTTGCTGTATTGTCACTCTTTATTGTTATAGCCATCCTGCGTTTCAGCATATAACCATGATTTATTGTGCATTTGATCTTTTTAAAGCCAAACCACTAACACACAGGGGCTGGGTATTGCAGCTGATTTTCCTTCAGTTCATTTCAGTACACACTGCCAGTTTTGCTTTGGTATGAAAAAGATTTTAGAAAAGAGAACTAATGCAATAAATTTATCAAGGAACTCTGTAATCTGGTGCATTATGAAATATATCAAAAGTCCTTGACATTTTATGAACTGTTGCTAGAGGAGTTCATTGGCTGTGGCCAGCCTGTATTTTATCCAAACTGTAGCTTCATAACTTGGTTGAAAACACTGTCTCCGACTGAATTGTTTCAAACAAGAAGAATGTAAAAAATGACTTTGACACCTTGATGGCTACATACATGATGTCATGCTAACAGACCAAGGCTAATGCTGAGTGCCTGGCAAAAAAGGCAACATCCACACCAGCTGATTATCAAATAATTTACTATGAAATGCCTCTGGCCAAACAGTGTTACTATTGCGGGAAGAAAGCTAGTTAGCTATATATGCAGACATCTGTAGCTTACATTAGATCAGACAAAAATATTTTATATTCCGCCCCGTCTTTTTTGAACTCTTATCTGGGCCTGTCTGTTTGCAAGCTGTCTAGTCAAAGGGATGGCTAAAAATACTTGGTGCTTTCAGAAAATGAAAATGGAGAGGAATATAGAGAGAACACATTAAAAAAGCTCTGCTAGCTCTGCTGTGGATAAGCCACCGTCCCTTTCAAAATATTAAATAAGGAATACAGCTTAAAACTTATGTGTTAATTTAATTTCAAAGACATTATTTATTTTAAATAATAAAAATAAAAATCTAAAGATAATCGACCACTTGGTTGTCGTTTGTTTCCTTTATTGTCATCTGTCAGACTCAAATAGATCACCCATGTAATATTCTGGCTAAATGGTGTTCATTTTTGGGAAAATCCTGGTTCCCCGAGATCAGTTATTATTGCCAAGTAAAGAGCTCGAGTTGGCATTGGGCTGAAAAGAAAACACAACCGCTTTTTCCCTCTGGTTGTGTTCATCTGTCAGTGTAATCTGACAAAATTGATGCTTGGTGAAGAGATAGTTTGGTTATTTTTATGGCTTTTAGTTTGGTAATGAGAACATGTACAGTATGACATACTATGTGTTATGATTGTGTTGTGCTTGTAACCTTTGGTGATCCACTTAAACCAGAGCATGTCGGTGTGCTGAAAATACAAGCAACTGGAGGAAAGTCTGTCCCATCGGAAATCTAACCGCTTACCCAGGCAATGCAATTGTCAGCTCATTGAAATTCAGTTTCCTCATCAGAATGAAAATTCCTCCACATACTTAACCCTTAGTTTGAACTCCTTTCCCACTCTGCATGTACACAGCATGCCTCCCCCTGTAGGCAAAGTCAGTCCCACAGAACAGTAGGCAGTAAAGGCTCACAGGTTGAGGGCAGCCGAGGCCCACAGTAGGCCAGGGCTGATAGCTTTATCTGCAGATGGAGGCAGAGGAGGAAAGATGGCGTCGTGCCAAGCAGAGCTACCATCGCGTCACCCTCTGCCCACACAGGCTAACTTGACCTTGGGCAGGGCACAGTCACCCTCCTCCCTCCACCCCTCCATAGCAGACCTCCCCTCCCTCCCCCTTTTCCAGCAAGGAGGAAAGGGAGGAGCTGGGAGTAAGGGAAACAAACTGGTACATCATGTTTCTCTTATCTGAAATTACCCACAACGCAGGCCATGTACACAAACACACACTGTGACATTGGCTCAAACTCCGTCTCCCTGGAACGTTCGCTGCAAATCAACAAGCAAACCTTACCATTTCACAACTGGACACATTCTTTTCTTTTCTCTCAAAGCACAGTTTGACACCATTTGAAGTTCTGTAAACCGAAAATAGCAAACAAACCATAAATCAGCTTAAATGGGAGCTTATGCATGCACGTTGAACATTCATCTCATTGTCCTCCACACTGTGCCATCTTGCAGTTTTTGTTCATGCCTTTAATGAGGATTCTTTCAAACCCTAATGTCCCCTTTTCCTCTGTGCCTCTGCATGTGTTTGTGTTATGTCCTTCAGCCTGGAGTTTAAATTGGTATTTCTATTGATCTTCTGCTTGTGAGAGGCAGCAGTGATTGCAGGCAGACAGCTATTTTTCAGCTGTGGATTCTTCCTGTATAGACAGATGCAGCACCATTATCAATCAGTCTCTGGCTGGTTTAGCAGACGAGTGTCTGTACATTTGGGTTGCGACTCACGATTATTTTGATCAGCAGTTAATTTGTTTTTGTCATTGATCAATTAGTCAGCTACTCTTTTCAGCTGTACTTTAAATGTATTTGCTTTTAAATCTCAAATTTGTAAATTTCCTTCATTAGAAAAAGTGAATAAGAATGATCAGGCTAAACATTTTTAATGTGAAATGTGCATATTAAGTGTTTGTGTCGGTGGACTGAGACAATAATACAGAGATGTGATGAAATGGAATAAATAATTGAAGCTGTTGAGGCGTCTAACCCTCTCTCTCTCTCTCCTCACCACCACACATGCTCATCAACACAAACCCACAAGCTGCTTTTCTTATTAATTTTTTTTGTGTGCTTGCCTCTTGTCATCCAAATGTTTCATTCACATTGTCGCTCCTTCAAGTGCATAGCTCTGTTTGGCTAGAAATTTGATTTGACTAAGCTCTGACTCCTCCGTCTCTCCACAGCGGCGCAGGGCGAGGAGAGGGAGTGTGCCTTCACGGACCAGCAGCAGCAGTGGGAGGTGGAGCGGGTGGCTGGGGGCCGGGTCTCTCCGGAGAACACCACCATCCGATGCGCCAAGGGCAGCCACTGTTTTGGCCTGTGGGAGAAAAGTCCTCCTGGTGAAGTGCGACTTGTCAAACAAGGTAGGTCTTGAGAGACATGTGACAGACTTAGACTTTTTTTTTTTTTTTACATGACCTGTTCGAGGCGGGAATGTTACACAGTTAAGATGTCAGCAGAAGCAGGAACAGATCTCACTTCATGTCAGTATAGACAGGATGAGCTGCAGGATGGACAGGAGGGTAAAATATTAAAAGGAACCAGCAGCAGCAACTTACTTGAAGATGAAGAAGCTTGTAGCACATCTCAGTAACCAAGATGTCTGTGAATTGGCAAGGCAATGAGGTCGACCATTTTTGGTGTTACACAGTGTTTCTGGGTTAATGGTAAATGCTAGAATGTAGTGCAACAGTTGCAAAAGATGAATAAAACTAGACTAACTGGCTAAATGTCTGTCACAAGTAAAATCTATTGGGAATTTGCAAGCATTAGCTACATTATCAACAATTAGACACACTTCATACTGGGCTCAGTTGCAAGAAGTTTGTAGTGTGTGGAAGTTTTAATTAAAAGGAGATGATTTGAACATACAACCTTTATTTCAACCCGTTTTCCTCATCACCCTCATCCTCCCCCGTCACTCCTCTCCATCAGGTTGCTGGACTCACCTGAGCGACCACCAGGGTTGCCGCGATGACCGCTGCGTGGTGACCAGCCTCCCCCCACAGATCCAGAACGGGACGTACCACTTCTGCTGCTGCGGGAGCGACATGTGTAACGTCAACTTCACAGAGGAAATCCCGACTCCCAGCCCCACCACTGCACAGCCCATCTGTAAGGACACACACATACACAGTCGGGCAGATTTGCACGCGATTCATCAATGACCACTACGTCTGTACTTGTAGTCATACAATAGATGACATCCAGTGTATGCTTTACTTGCAGTGAGTGGCATTTACTTTGTGTGCCAAGGATTTCTCCATTGTCATGATGAATCATCCTTTTATATGACTGATGGTCAGCTAGCTGACAGCAGCGAGTCAGCCTGATGGATTCAAGGCCAAATCTCAGCCTACGCTAATACTTTTATGGCTTTGGTATTGAATTTTGTTCTGACTATTTTTTGGAAAGTAGAGTAGAAATCACTTTACCACTGATCACCTGTGACATCAAGCAGCTCAAGTGTGAGAATAAACTCCATGAAGAATTGTATTGTT
>JAPZDY010000017.1:3996126-4013426 GCA_029783645.1 Ctenochaetus hawaiiensis
AGATCACATTTGATGGTGATTTTATGCAGAAATGTGAGAAATTCCAAAAGGTTCAGATACTTTTTCATACCACTGTACAAAGAGGTCATGTACAGTTGGAACGCATGTACACAGATATGCGCATAAATAAACTTTGTCAAGTCCCGTGCATTAATGTAGTCTGACCTCTGGAAGGAGGACCAATTACTCTTTCAATCTGCATATTCCCTGAAGCTTAAATTTCACTAGAAGGCGCCCCTGTGGTTACGGGTCAAGATCTGAAACGATAACAGGATTAACTGCAACATCAACGCAGAGACCTTTACTGCATCTCTGTCTTGTTTTTCTCTCACCGCTCTACTGTCTGTATGTAAAAAAGCACAAAATGCTCCCAAAATGTACTTTAAGAACATGAAAAATACCAAGAGTTGTATCATTTACATTCTACTTAAGTTCAAAAAATAATACAAGAATAGGTTGTGTAAATCCTTATGAGAAATTTATATTTATTTGATTTTTGGAAATATGTAAAACTGTGTGTTCTCCAGGCGGTTCGCTCTTTGAAGGAGACGATGGAGGACTGTTGGGACCAGGATGCAGAGGCCCGCCTCACAGCTCAGTGCGCAGAGGAACGGCTGGCAGAACTGCTCCTCATATGGGACCGCTCCAAGTCTGTCAGCCCCACCCTCAACCCCATGTCCACCACCCTGCACAACGAGAGGTGGGCACAAATTCAGCAACACTTGTACCATTATGGTACTCATTTCAAGGGTTTTCTGTTATAATTTATGCACCCTTTGCCTCTCATTTTCCTCCAGAAATCGAATGATACCAAAGTCTGGCCCGTACACAGACCATCCCTCCACCTACATCGAAGAGCACGAGGGTGTAGCCAAAAACACGCAGGCTGAAACCACTAGCTCTGCGAGCGGTCGAGCTGGAGGCGGCACCGGAGAGAGAAACAGGAATTCCATCAACCAGGAGCGCCAGCAGCAAGCCAACGCTCGCCTGCCCAGTCCGGAGGGCAGCAGCACCAGCATGGGCCTGAGGGGCAGCCCCTCCGCCTCCACTACAACCACCACTATCATCTCTGAGTCTGAGGGACCTGTAGGGGTCGCTACAGTCCCAGTGTGCCTCCACCTGACACAGGAAGACTTGGAAACCACCAAGCTCGACCCGAAAGAGGTGGACAAGAACCTGAAGGAGAGCTCTGATGAGAATCTGATGGAGCACTCGCAGAAGCAGTTCTGCTCTCCGGATCCGCTGAGCCCCGGCAGCTCCAGCCTCCTTTACCCCCTCATCAAGATGGCCACTGAGGCCTCGGGCACGTCAGACCCCGCTGCCTCCATGCCCACCACCATCTTCCCACTGCCCAAGCAGCAGAACCTGCCCAAGAGGCCGTCCAGTCTGCCCCTGCGCACCAAGCCCACCAAGAAGGAGTCGTCATCGTCTTCGCTCAGATTCAAGTTCGGGCGATCAGGGAAGTCCAACCTGCGGCAGGTGGAGGGGACAAAGATGAACATTGGTGCAGTCACAGGCACAAACACAGCAGCAGAGGCTCAGCGGGGCACAGGCACAAACAACACGCCTGTCCTACGAGACATGCATGTCAACGGCAGCGTCAACGGAGCCGTCAACGGTCACGCCAGCACTGGGTTATCATCCATTGCTGCAGGCGGAGCGACAGGATTCGGAGGATCCAGCGTAACTCAGAATGGATCCAGAGCTCTGAGGTCAGACGACGGCCGTCTGAGTCTCGGCGTCATCACAGCAAGCCCCGACGAACACGAGCCACTTCTGAGCCGCGAGCGAGAGCAGCCCGACCCGAGAGACGCGTCCTCGAGCGTCGCCGCCCTTCGCTCGGCCCGACCCAACACCAACAACAACAACAGCAACACCGGCCACGGCCAGGGGGACGGAGAGAGCGGAGGAGAGAGCGATGGAGGAGAGGAGGAGGGCAGCGGGGAGGGAGGAAGCAGGGAAACCACGGCGCCCCCTGGAGAAAGCTCGGGGTCAGTTTCTGGCACCGACCACCAGGGGGAAGCTCCCGTCACCATGAGGGGGGAGGCCCTGCTCAGGCAGCCCAGAGCCCGCAGGCCTGAGAGACCCAACTCCCTGGACCTGTCGTTCACCACACAGGACCTGACCTCACTAGGTGAGTTTACACACCTGACACCTCACACATGAGCAGGAAGAGGAAATAGTAGAGTTTGTTTGGCACTATTTTCAGTGGCGGAGTAACCCACATTAGGTTCTCTAGTGACTAATTCAGGCAGCAGGATGGTGTGTTTTAGATTAAGTCTGAACAAACTACACACACCCACATGTCGTTTGAGTCCCTGAGGTCATGAAAGTGTGATAATTAATTTCCTCAGTGCCCTTTAAAGAACAAGCAATGCTACGGTGACCTTTTTTCAGACATTTAGTCTTGCATTGCCACCTACAGGAGACTTGGGTTGAATTTGTGTAACGTCGTGTAAAAACCTGCCAAATTCTGATCAGTACTCCTTCCTGTTTTCAGGGGAGGGCTTGGTGCAGCCAGACGGAGCCTTGGGGGGGACGGGAGAAAAGATCAAGAAGCGTGTCAAGACTCCCTACTCCCTAAAGAAGTGGCGGCCCACCACATGGGTCATCTCCACCGACACCAGGGGGCCGGAGGTCAACAACAACGGGTCCTCCCGCGGACAAGGCCACGGCCAGAACCGGCCCAAGTCCAGTTCAGCTATCTACCTGCGGGGGGGCAGCTTGGCCAGCGAGCCAAGCGACACGCATGTGTGAACTTTGACCTTCTGACAAGACTTCAAAAAAAAAAAAAAAACATATAACCAGAGAGCGTTTGGTTTCTGTCTGTCGAGCTCTCTGCTCTGAATCAGCAAGAGGAAGCTATGGAGTGTGTTGTGAACAAACAGTCGAGTCTGATCGTGTACAGTTATTAGGTCTGTCTCGCTCCTGTGTGTCTTTCTGATGATGGCATTGCTTTAAATGGAATCCAGCTATGCAGCATTCTCATCCGCTTCTGTTTTCCGCTTTTTTTTATTAATCTCCCTTTTTGTCGGTTTGTTTCTCATGTTTCATCCGTAGCAATGTTTCAAATGGATTTCTCTCTTTTTTTATTTTCTACGTGCACTTTGAACCGATTGAAATCAGTGTTTAGAAGTCCTGTCTGTTGCGACCACGACAAGAAGTGGTCTCTAAACTTAAAAAGGCGATGAAAAACAATCAACACTTAGAGCGTTTCTCTTTCTCGTACTCTGCTGCGTCAAGCTATGTTCGAGAGTCAGCTCTGTAAAGAATTGACTGTCTTAAAAGACGGAACAAACTACTTTTTTTTTTAATTCCTTAATTTGTATGCAATACCAATTTCTGTCCTTTTTGACTATGTATCTGTTTTGTATCATAATTTCTAATTGTGCAATAGGATGTAGCTTTTAGATGCTTTCGATGTTTTTATCGCTTCCATTACTTTGGTCATTGTTTTATCTGGTCATTATTTTGATATGTTACTCTCTGTTGCACTTATGAATAGTCACAATCGTTTTGTAACAATCCACCGTACACTATCACCCCCCAACTTAAGAGGAGACAATGGATGACAATCCTTCTCTCTTTCCTTCTTCTCTGGACTATGTTATTGGGGGGAAACAAACACTAACAATCAATCCAAGCTGACTGGAAAAGTGGGTTTTAATGGAACTCTTCTGCTTGCACAATTACACCATGAATGGCCCAACTCTGGGGTCTTCTGACACTACAATCACCAGAATCAAATCTGTGGAGGGATCTGTTACAGTGGCCGACGCAAGCACTGTACCACTATCACCTGACCTCACTGTGGACTGTGTGTTTAACTGTCTGTATGTGACTGAAAGACCAGAAACACTAGAAAAAAAAGACAAGATTCTGCTCTTTGAACTGTGTCGGAAATCAAAAACTAGTCTAAAAAAGAAAAAAAAAACCCACCAAACCCCTCTGAAGCACGCTGGATATTATTTCTGCTTCTTGTTGTCTCATCCCTTGATGTTCAAATGACTGATCAGTGTGTGTGAGAGCGCGTGTGTGGGCGTGAGTGCACGTGTTGTGTTTCTTTACATCGGCAAGCATTAGAAATGCTGGGGCCTAGCGCTGTACAGGCTTGCTGAAATGTCATTGTACTCCTTCTGTATTTTCAGCGCTGCTTCAGGGCATATGAAAAGATCTCATTTATGTTTTTGTAATCTGTAATTTGTATGAAAAAAAACATATGTATGTGTATTGCATTGATATTTGCATCATTTTTATGGAATTCTGTTTTGCATTCAATGGACATGGCCTTTGATTCCATTGCTATGCGTCTGCTCGGTACAGTTTCTGTAAACATTTTCAAGTCAATATGAAAGAAAAAATTCTCAATAAATGTATGAAATAATTGTTGGTAAGAGCATGTCTCGTTTGGGTTTTAGGCCTTATGTTCTGGGGGCCTTTAAAAGGATAAAATATCAGTAATTAGCTAAAATCCAGTCCAATGTTTCATTGAAATTTTTGGATTCTCATATCTGTATGCTAAAGTAAATGCTAGTTATAGTAGTTATAGTTAGTAATTGCTGTAAATGAAGGGAGAAAAGCAGGCCTGCTTCTCTCAAAAGGGAACAAAATGTGGCTCCTGGCACTAATTGTAAAAGTATTTTTTTAATTATTATATTATTATTATAACTGAATCATGTTTAATTATGTTTTAGGCTTTTGAAAATTGGCTCAAAGGGTTAATATTTTATTATTACCATAGATGGGCTAGTCTAAACCTTTTGGGGTACCATTTTGGGAGCCATATTTGTTTTAGCCTACATCACATACGACCACAGCTGTATGATGAAACACTTCGGGTCCACCTGTCAAAATGGAATTAAATAATTCCAAAAGAGATTAAAAACTAGATTTTTGAAACCCTGTCAAATATAACAAGCCCTCGTAGGTCTCCTTTAAACACCGTAAATTGCTGAATTCGACACAGGAGGGAGACGGTTCCGCTCCTCCACTTGTTTACTTCACGTCCCTCTCTCTGCCGTCTGCTCCACGCGCCCTAGCAACTGCAGCATCAGCACGAGCAGCGCAGCGTTGGTACGCTACGTCACCGCTCTCGTTCGGCGGCGTCAAGTCAGCGAGAAGTAACCATGACAACACCGGAAATCGACCGACTTCAATTCAACATAAATGTTACTGTTGGAGCGTTTCATATCAATAGTGTTTTCTTTTATAATTCTTTTATAATATTTAACTCTAATTTAATTGAGACCCACATGGCAACGAATGTTTGCTATGAAAATGTTGATTTTGTGTCTATGATTGACCCCTTACACATTGTTTTATATTACTTGATAGTGCCATTAACTTACAAAATCTAGCAAAACATGACCCCCAGTTGTGATCATTAACACAGCATCAACCTTTAAGGGGGACCTTGTCTGTATAACATTAATTTAAGTATTCATGAAGTGCTTCGACAGTACCTGACCTTTGGTTTTCTTACATTGTTAGGAAATCAACAATGCATAGCTCCAGTTTTCTCTCATGATTATATCATTAAACATAAATTTAAGACTATGACACACTTTCACAAAACTGAAATAGTGAGGGTTTTGCAACTAGATTTTAATATAGGGTCCCTTGTCAAGGTAAGGTTTTAATATTAGATAGTTCTGCTCAATTCATATAAGGCCTTCATGATTGCACTGAAATTGTGCTCTAATGGTGCATTCTTCCAAGGAAATTTTCAATTAAATTGTAAGATGACCTATAATAAACCAAGATTTTGTGAAGCCCTTAAAGATCTGTTGCCTCTCGCAGTCATAGGCTTAAATTAAAATAAACTAAAACAATGTCGCAGACAGAGTTAATATTTTACTTTGAATAGACAACCGGAAGCTGTATTGTATATTCCGGCGTACTTCACACTGGTCCCTCTCCCTTCGTGTCAACCGAGGCTAGCCCAGCATCACCGCCTTCCTCTTTCTATCCCTTCTGTATTTTCTGTCCTTCTGTTATTTTTTCCGTCGTTTTCCGACACCTCAAGGACTCCCTCAGATGCACAGCGCGTTTTTCTCTTTTTGTATTCATTTTTTCTTCGACCGAAAAGCGTTTGGGTATCTGCTTCAGCCGTCGTGCCGCATCAGCCGGGAGAGAAAAACATCCATCCACGACGACGAGAAGGCAGGGTGCGAATAGAGGAACGCCCATTTTGACACCCACTGTATCACTACGGTACCCCCGAAGACGCTTTGGTATCTTTTCTATGTCTGCTTGTTTATATCTAAGAGGGCTTTCCTCACATGTAGCCTGCGCTCTCGTCCTGCTGCCCCGCCTGTTCCCACCGCCTCTTTAGCATCTTCGAGTAGCGGCAAATATCAACAGGGGCTGGGGTGCTGAGGACCTCCGTGCCCCCTTGCATGCAGCGCACCTAGATCTCATTTCTGCAGGTGAGCGTTTTTTTCCCTCCCCCACACACATTTTTTTTTTTTCAACATCAGGAACCTGGACGATGCTCTTCAATCATATGGAGGTGGATTTAGGTTTTTATTAGTATTAAATATGTTTTGTTGATGGTTATGATATGTGTGGGGAGGGGTTGCAATGCTTGTGAGTAAACAAAATAGGCCTATATTAAAGTGCACAGGCGATTGCATGGAGAACTCATCATGCAAACGAGCACAGCAATCAAGCTTATGGATATGATATTTATTTCAATATGTAGATGTGTGTTTAATAGGCATGACCTCTGCTGCAGCCATAGTGTAAAAAAAAACTATGTTTTGCACGATGAATGTATGCATTATTTGCATTACATCTAAAATGCACAGACATTGCAGCTAGAACATACTGTGCAAAGGCAGCTGTGTAAACTGCACCTCGAACGATGACTTGACCAGTCTGCTTTGATAAATATTAAAGTCTTATTTTAAAGCAAAAATTGCAAAAAATCCATGGTTTCAGTCCATTGTGATGTTGTTAATATGATAATGGTGAATTGATTTTCCTTCTATTTGGCACCATTTGTTGACTGAATTAACTGTTTGAATGCAATTTGAGCTTTGGGAAAATTTAATTGTGGCATTTTTTTGTATAATTTTCTTAAACTTAATCCCTTTAAATGGTGGAGACAACAGTGTATTTTCATCCCATTTTCAGGGCTCTATGGGCAAACTGACTGTCCCACTTTGGCTCCTGGTTAATCAATAAAACCAGTCTTGTGTGATGGGGTTGATCTGGTTTAAGGTGACCTCAGTGTAGCTTCTCTAAAAACAGACTGGAATCTTTATCCCACGCTAAAATACAGCCAAGTTATGCCTCTGAATAGGTTGAGGATCAGTATTGTGAATATGTGTTTGGACTGACACTTAAGACAGAAATAAAACAGCAGGCCAAGCCACTACTGCTGCTACTACTACAACTACTACAACTACTGGTACTACCAGTGTTGCTATTGCTGTCAGCCTGCAGTATGCTGTAGTGGGCTGCAGATTCGTGTAGACTGAGCCAAAAAAAAAGCAGACAAAATAAAAAGTCTGAACATTTTGCTACTAGACTGCTGATGCCCAAACCCCTGTTTATATACAATACACACACAAACACACACATGCACACACACTCGCACAAGCACGACTGTGTGAAGATCAGTCAGCGGCGTTCCCTAGCAACAGCACTGTGCTCTGGTCAAGGCCCCTGCCAAATTTAGCTCCAGGACCAGCAGTGCCAGACGATGCTGTGTGTTTGTATGTGCGATTACATGCTGCATGTACAGTGTGTTGTTGGTATTTGGTGGCTTATCGTCACAACCAGGCTCAGTGAGAGAGACAAAGAGGGGGAAACACATGAGGTTTAAATGAATTTAAGCCAATTTTTTATTTATATCTCAGTCAAAATCAACCTAATAAATCAGTCTATAGTATTTCAGTCAGTGGTGGATGCAGTGGTGGATGTATGCATGATGTGGTGGATGCATAAAAAGAATTAACAAACCAAACCAAGCAAGTAGGTACTTGTAGAGAGAGAGAGAGGAAATTGCAGTCAAAATAACCTGAGCCCAGCCTGCACAGGTGCAAGACATCAAACCTGATAGCTCCACCCATCTCCACTAAAAGCCTTCAAAGGAAAACACAAGCAAGGAAGCTCAAACAAAAAGTAAGCTAAAAGATAAACGCACAGTACTTTGCATCAATTGAAATGGATTCTTTTGTGTGTTTGTTTGTGCCTGTGTTGCTTCATTGCTGCTGCATTGTTGCTCTGTTGTTAAAACTGGTCATTAAAAGCGAAAACACTATTTAAAACCATTAATATAAAAATAAAAACTGTTGATTTTTGTTTGATCACAGTGTCATAGCTAACTGCATGAGTATCACTTTTAACACAGATATATTATTCAATGCTGAAAAAAGGAAACCTTATTGTAAATTACATTGCATGTGGAGTCACATTAGGGATAATTGTGGAACGCTGTGACGAGAGTATTTACACTTATGCACTTATATTCTCTAACACGGATTCTTTTAAATGACACCTTCTTTTGGTATGTCAGCCCCAAAGTAAATTCTTGTAAATGTTTTTGTGTTTGTTTTTTGATGCAAAACTCAGATCTGGAATTTAAAATCCAGATTTAACTCATGAATGTTGATCGTGGGCCCATGGGTGTCAGTGGACCCCATGCACCCATGCAAAACACGCTGCTGCAGCTCTGAATCAGGGTCAGTCGGGCAGAAACCAGCACCTGCCCTCACTCCACCCCCCCGTCTGCTTTAAGCTGTTTTAATGCCATTAACCAGGGGGCTGTGTGAGACTTAAAGGGGGGTATATCCGCTCTGCCCAGCACGGGACGGATTAACATCAATCTTGAAACACACATGCTCATAGACACAAATGCACACACACACCCACACTCACACAAACCTAGACAGACATAGTAAGACAGCCGTGAGCTTATCCTGCAGGCCAGCTGTGTGTCTGTTGATTTGTTGATGTGTTTACCATGTGTTGACCAATAACTTGTTTACATCTCCAGGCTGACTTAACACATCTAGACTCCTCTCTCTCCTCCTCAGACTGCATCAGTGGCCTTAACCTCCCACACCTCTCTGTGGTCCTCCTCCACGTCCTCCAGTGTCCCCCTCCTCTCCTTCTGAGCGCTCTGCTCCTCATTCTCCTCTCGGTTTCCCGCCATCGCGTCCAGCTGTGGCCCTCACAGGGCGCGCTCGCTGGCTCTCACCTGACAGGTCCCTGGCCTCAGGACGACAGCCAGCACCAACACGTTCCCTACATGAGGGACAAAGCGACGCAGGTGAGCCCTATGCGGAGGGTTTGTGTCTGTATGTGGTGTATAAGTTTGAGTTTTGTTTTTGTGCATTGGTTAAATTGGACAAATGGCTCAAAAATAATGAAGTTTATGTAAAGAGAGAGAAAACCTGAGAATTTAGACTGTTTTTGTCTTTGAACTGTATCCTCTGCATATTTGTGCAATTTAAATAACATCAACAGTAAAATTTCCAGAAATTATGAAAAAGCTGATAATATGCAAGGATTTGATTTTAATTTATGACATTTGTTGTTTAGGAGGTTTGATGTTAACCATGTTCATCTTTGTTTTTCTGGTCTCATGAAAATCTTTACCTGATGATCGTTGAAGTCAGCAGGATTCATCCTCTGAGGAACGTAAATGTTTGTACAAAAATTCATTGCATCCTTTCAATAGTTTTAAGAAATGTCAGCCTGTACATAGAAGTGGACAGACTGGCATTGCCTTTAGCACAGCCGCGCTACGAGCATGGCTACAGATGTTTAGAGACATTTTGCTTTAAGAAAGACCAGAAAGATCAGAGCTTTCATTATGAGAGAAACTATGTTGACCACATTTCATTCTGCAATGAAAAAGGGAGACCAGTGGTTCAAGATTGGAGCCCTGAGGCACACCGCATTATAAAAGTGGATTGTGAGAATGACAGCAAAGCATCCTAACAAATTGTTTTCTCTTGGAAATGTAGTTTTAAACCATAAAAGGGTTGTGTCTTTGATATTTCCACAATTTAGACACTACAATGTCCAGAAATAATCAGAAATATGGTTCAAATTAATGAATCACTGGTGAAGTGTCTTTTCTGTGAACCACATCCATGTATTTCAGAATGATATGGCTTTTCATATGTGGGTGTTCTGGCCTCAGACAAGCCATAATGAACCATCACAAGATGTATGTGTTTTTATGAAGCAGGCTATCCATGCAAAGAGATTAAGAGACGTTGCAGATGGGTTGCATCATTGTGCTGTGTTGCCTCTATCACTCACAGGCTGACTTTGAAGCAGACTTGGGTCAAACGGTAGCTCTAAGATATTTTTTTCACAGCAGGTCATCTCAATCCAGCAACCAGAGTGGTCAGACAGATGTTTCATGAAGTGCCTCAGGTGTTTTTTCTGTTTGTTTTCACACTGCTAATGAACAAACAGTGTTGCTGTTGTATAAAACCAATAATATTGTACTTTTAACAGCATCTAGATTGTGTTATGTTTATTTTTTTGCAGCTTATAGTACTTGTTTGGAGATACAACCCCAGTAAATAGCCCTATTTTGATTATTACTGTAATTCTAGACTTTTGTTTTTTGCCTTCTTTAAGTAGTAGTTTTCCAACATTTTTGACTAGGGACATCTTCGGATGAAGCAACATCTTGTTGTGACCCCATGTCATTGATTATATGTAGAGAGGATGTGAGTAATGAGCAGTTTTCCTTCTCAGTTTTTCCATTTGAAGGAGGGTGGAAGAAAGATTTCACAAGAAAAACAACTGTAAAATCCATCTGTTCATCACTGTTTGAGAAATCTGTATTAGTCATTCCATTTTGTTTACAAAAAATCTTAAAACCTAATTTTCTGTAAATGCATTTGAGGATTTTATAATCAGTTCCTTTTTAAGATTTGCATATTTGCACATAAGTTGTATAAAATATTAGATATGCAATAGCTAATTGTTAAGCAGGCGCGAGGATATTTTAAACACCATCAGCCAAACTGTTGCTCACAGAATCTAAACTGATTTGTCATTTCTTTTTCCACTGGACTTCATGTATTATTCATTTAGTTTTTTTTATGTGTTTATTTAAACTCAACACAAAATAATGGCACATTTAATGACACATCAGAGTTGGAATGTTTTTAATGGACTTATGTTATTAAGTAAATTCCTTTGCAGGACTCCAAACAAGTCTGCCGTTTTTGTTTTTATGTTCGACATTTGGTTCTAACCAGTGTGTTGTGTGTTTCTGTGTGTGTGTGTCAGACCCCCAGGGCCTGGGCAGATGAGAGGAGGAGGGGCTCTCACAAACGCTCGGCCTCCTGTGGGAGCACCGACCAGCTCAAGGAGGTCAGTTTCTTTCCTGTCCACCAGCAAAAATGCATCCTGTGCATTATGAACAGTCACTGTGTGTTGTGCGGAAGGTTTCAGTTTTCGTCCATATGTCTGTATTACAGTGTCTGTCTGTCTGTGAAACTCTTCAGATTGCCAAATTGCGTCAGCAGCTTCAGCGCAGCAAACGCAGCAGCCGCCATCGGAGGGATAAGGACCGCAAGTCCCCGTTCAATGGCAGCCACACCATCATCCAGTCGCAGGTAATCAGTAGAGACAGTGAGCTTGTATGTGTGTGTGTGTGTGCGTGTGTCTGCCAAGTTGCTCCATCTGTGAGAGGAACTAGGTTGGCTCCCTGATCTGGAGAATTTTGAGGACGTCCCACTTTTCCGCACGTCTCTGTTTGGCTCTGGAGTGTCTGTGCTTCCTGTTAATTTGAAGTGTGGTGTCACGTTTTTAACGACCTCTGGTCCATGACACATCATTAAAACTGGGTTCTTCTGGTCCTGCAGACACCAGACCAAACACACACGCTCTTACTGTCCACTCCTGTCATGTTGCCCTGTCAGAGACAGCCGCTGGGCCAGTCCAACGCTCCCTGTGGAGTCTGCCGGAGCTGTCCTGCTCTGCTCAATCCATGTATAAATACATATAAATGAAGACAAAGTCGTCTTACTTTACATATCATGTCCCACTTCTGTCCATGTGCAACAAAGCAGTAATTAACTGCCTGACTTAAACTCTTTTTTCTCCTCTCAGTCTTCAAACTAACAGAGGTTTTCAAACTTTTAGGCGCAGAGGGAAACAAATGTGAGGCAAAGTTACTGTGTGATGTGAATTGTGCAATTTGAGTCGAAAATCTCTCAGCAACGAACAAACAAACATGAGTCACATGTTTTTGATTAAGTGTGCCTCACACTTTATAAAGATATGATTATAGTAATGTCAAATAAGAGGCCATAAATCTGCTTTAAAATCCTGGTTAAAAAAACACTATTTGTGACTGCAGAACTTGCCTGAGAATCAGACAAAAAAGCAAGGCTCAAGTTGAAATCTAGAGCTTTTCTTATACAGCTTAAACAAAAGGCCAGATTTAGATTTAGCTGTCATGCAAAAAAGGAACTGTTGATGAGGCGGAACATAAAATGTGCAGGTTTTAAGCTGCCTTGAAAAAAAAACAAGGTATTTGTTTTGTGTGATAAGAAAATAAAGAAATGGAGCACTTGTAATAATATTTTGGTCTCTGTTCTTATGAATGGCTAATTTTGGAAACTTATGTTGGTATAAAAAGTGCTGCTGTAACTGTTCTTTGTGGGCTGAGCAAAGAGTCCAGTGTTATGAAGCATCCATTTAAATGTTTTCTATCTGTGGCAGAACTTTTCTTGCTCACTGCAGGTAAAAAAGTCACTGCAACATCTGAAACAATATTAACAACAGTGGTGTGTGTGTGTGTTTGTGTCTTGCAGTCGCCTATGCCCAAGACTATTCTGATACCCATCCCTATATCCAAGTCATCGGCCCCTCGTTTCCGCAACAGCGTGGAGGGGCTCAACCAGGAGATCGAACGCATCACCATCCAAGACACCCCTGAAAAGGACGAGACCATCGTGGTGAGTTCTAGGGTTAAAGTTCACAAATGTTAAATGTTTTGTTTTCTGGAAACACTCAGTTCTTCACTTTTGTAATTAAAATCAAAGGTTTCTTAAGGACTCACACATCACCTCCGGCTGCGGTTTAAGTCCCTGGTGCCTCGTTGTCCTCGTGACCTCATTTTTGTGTGTGTTTTGTGCTGCAGCCACAGGATGCCCCAGATGGGCACCGTGCACCCCCACCCGTGCCCCCACAGCGCAGCAGCAGCACCCGCAGCATCGACACACAGACTCCCTCAGGGGGCGGCCTGAGCGGTAACCATAGCAACTGCAGTAGCCGCCCCGACTCCATCTCTCCCTCCTACCTCACCGTCCTCAACGACATGGGTGGGGGCAGCCCCTACGAGGACAAAGGTGACCGACACACACCACATGTTGTACACGTGCCAAAGTCTCTCTGAGCATGATCTGTCGCTGACGCTGACCTTTGACCCTTCAGAGCTGGGCCCCTGCTCCCCGCTACCCAAGTACGCCGCCTCCCCCAGACCCAATAACAGCTACATGTTCAAGAGAGAACCTCCAGAGGGCTGCGAGAGGGTCAAAGTGTTCGAGGAGTCCATGTGAGTGGGAAACAATGAAAGTCTGCTTCATGTTTTTTGTTTTTATGCTGAATTTTAGAGGATGTCAGCAACTTAAATGACTTTAAAATAAAAAATTAAACTGCCGTCAAACGTGCTGAATATCTCTAAAGATGCTTTAATACATGTTTTTGCATTGAAAAAGAATGTGGGATTTGTAGTACAGAAACTCCAAATGAATGTAAATGTTGCTCTACATCTGCTTAATGTGTAAACAAGCTGTTTGCTAACATGTCAGCCATATCAGCTTAAAAGACTATTTCAGTGCTAAGTTTCACCCAAGTTTACAAAATGTTTATAAATGCCACATTTACTCACACTGAGCTGTCTAAAAGTTCAAAGTTTGAACTGAAAAACCTTAAAACCCATCCTTGCTAAGTTAAATAACAGGTCTGAAAAATTTCTTTATTAGTTTTCAAGTCAACATATCAAATGAAACGACATGTCCCACACACACTCTCCTGCTGCTCCATATAGAGCACCAAATGTGGATTAATCTGCTGCTGAAAATAATCCCCAAGGTTACATTCTGCCATAATAGTGCTATTAATAATGCAAACATGGAGGCTAAATGTGGCCCTGCATGTGTGTTTTTTCCAGGCCCAAACCTCTGCAGGAGATCCCTCCCTTCCTGTGTCCCGACCGCAACAAGGTCAACTTCATCCCCAACAGCGGCTCTGCCTTCTGCCTCGTCAGCATCCTCAAGCCCTTACTCCCCGCCCCGGACCTCAACTTTCGCCCCGGGGTGGGTCTCCGAAGCCTGTCCCCGTCCCTCGTGCCTCTGTCCACCCAGCCCTGCCTCCTGGAGGAGCCTGAGAGCTTCTGAAGGTCTCTGAGGGCTTAAAGTCACCACAGCCCCCTCAAAAAAAAACCCCTAACCCCTTACACATAATCACACACACACAGACAAACACACACACACAAAATCAGAAAACATTGGAAACTAGGAAACAACCGTTCTGCTCCAAAAAAAATGCCTTCAGCATGCCAGCTAAGCTCTCTCTGATGTCCTTATCTTGTTAAAAAAGCGCTTCCCACTGCCTCTCCTCCTCAGACGACTTCGACGTGAGAGTCCTGCAGCCCTGTGCGGGTGTTTGCAGCTAGCATTTCATCGCTTTCTTCTACCTTTAGTGCTGGTTATGTTTCAGTTTTTTTTGGGAGAAAAAGGGCGAAAGGACAGACTCTTTTATTTCATCGTATTATACCATGGCGCCTTTCCACGGACATATCTCTTTTTCTATCTGTAGTTATTTCTCTTGATATGAAATATGCCTTCCATTTCAAAAAAAAAAAAAAAAAAAGGCCGCTGGTTTCCTTGGCGGCCAAGAGTTTAACCACGGAGGCTAATTTTGGTGCTGCCAGATATATCGTAGCAAAACTTGAACGGTCGTAACAAGGAGAAGTTAAAAATGTGCCTGATATTTTAGACCGCTCAGTTTCGCGAAACCAGATAGTGCTCTGATCATGTTCGTTTCTTTAGCATGAAACACATGATGTTTGCACTATGATGGCCCTAGATACACGCAGAAAGGCAGGGACAAGCAGAAAAATATGTGTGCAAGTGCAGTGGTGCACAGCCCACGCTCAGAAACCGTCATTTAGACCAAATGTGAACTAAAACCAGACATCTGTTTTGTACTTAAATCAGCCGTTTACGGTGAAAACCTGCCTGTAAACTGGTACAAGCTGATGCCTTTGTGACGCTAACTGGTAGCAGTCAACTGGTCCCCTGTCGTGCCGTGTGCATCTATGGGAATCACAGGCCAGGGCTAAGATGTGTGCAGCGTGTTCAACCTGTGTCTGCTTGCCCCTCCCCTCCCAAGCGCCAGCCTTTGCTCTTAATGTCCCTTCTTACTCCACCCACCCACCCCCATCACAGCCGCCCCCTTCTGTTCCTCCTTTTCCCATCTCTTTCTCTCCTTTCCTTTCCCTCACTGTCACTGTAATGCTGATTTTTTCCTTCTGTCTTGCGCAGTGTTGTTGTGAAATGTGTCCAGTAGGGCCCCCTCCTGCAGGATTGGCTCCCCCCTGGCTTGCAGGGCCTTGAGTATGGAGAGGGCTGCTGAACCTGAAAACCACACAGTGAAACATGTAGTTGGAAAGAGTTTAGATGCAGCTACTATTTTATCTCTGATTCCTGAGGTCAGAGTTAAAAATCAACAAAAGTCAAACTCCTGAAGAACCATGACACGTGGTTTCAAAGCTAAGTATTTCTCAGTAACATTTAAGCTTCGCTAATTAACATTTTTATGAACAAAAATGTAAAGATTGTGTTTAATCTGAGAGATTTGTGTTTAGTCACAGCTCTCATCAGCTCCTCATATTCACATTTGCTGAGTTTTTTTTTTGTTTTAGAGAGAACATGTGGGTGGATACTTAAATAATGTTGTTTTACAGTTTTCCACTGCCCCCAAGTGGCCAAAATTAGTTATTTCAGGTAATGACTAAATAGGCAATAATCAAAGTTAAAATTTTAAAAATAACATCCATGATGTGTGGGTCGTGTTTGATTGACAGGGAAAACCAACAAATTGCCACCTCACTTTGACTCCTCTGATTGGTGCATAGGGGGGTGTGACATCACTTTTTTCAAAGTGAGCCCCGCCCACTTTAGATAAGCAAAAAAAAACAAAACAGAAAACTTAAAGATCATAAACAGAAGGACTGCTCTAAATGTAGAAGACAATCACTTAAGAAGCTAAATGAGAAAACAGTTTTCAGGACTTTTCAATAAAAACCAAAAATAAAAATATTTCAAAGTTTCAGTGTCATACACTGGCTCAGATTCTCATGTTTCTTTTTACCCTGTCAAGCCAAATCTGATAAGAAAATATTATAGAATACTTCCTTATTCTTTAAAATATTTTCAGATAAAATCACCTGAAATGAAACATAAACATGGATGGTAGATCTGCCTGCAGCTTGTCTGTTGCTCTGTGTAGTTCGTAGGTTTGCAGCCCCTCCATGCTCCAGCCCGTCTCTCTGTATATGTCATTACTACTTGACTGTGCCTGCTACGATGGGATAGGAATGTACTGGATATGTAAATATAGAGGCACACTGTGTTTGTATTACCGGCTGACGAAGATATGTATCTGAATGAGTGAACAGTTGTACCATATAACCTCCTCCTCCTCCTGCTTTCTCTCCGCTGAGTACTGTGAATTACTACATGTCTCATTATTGTGAATAATGATGTATTTATTTATCAGGAGTGTCACTGGGTCTGCAGAGAATTTTAATCAAGAATAGATTACATCGTCCATCTCAGGTTGTAGTGAATAGGATACGAAATAATAAAAAAAAAAAAGATACTAACTTCTCAGCGCACACTAACAAGTCTACACTACGATTATGAGAGCAAACCAACAGCTGCTATCTATGTAGCCTCGCACGATGGAGATCCTGAAGGATGTAAACCTGTAGCAGAGTAGAAGTAGAGAGAAGTGTGGATGTCATTTATCCAGTGATTTGGCATGAGTTAACGTTTCTAAAAATGTATTAAATTGACGAAATGAGGAGCTCTGTTCCAAAATGAGATATCCACTTGCTGAAAAACAATCACACCTACGGCGACGTGTTCTTCATTGTCGTTTCTATAGACGTCTGTTTACAACCGAAATATATAGTTGTTTAAAAAAGAGCAGATTCATACATGAGATGATAGGAATTTATTTCAGATAACTTCTTTCTTTTCAAAGTGGATAAACAGCATTTTGGAATAAACTCGATACAAGAA
>JAPZDY010000017.1:4024869-4034922 GCA_029783645.1 Ctenochaetus hawaiiensis
GATCAGATTATTGTAAAACTATTAAAAAGCCTCTGTGAATGTGAGTTGCTCTAAATGATTTACTGTCTGCTTTCTTATACTCTTAAGACTTTTGCACAGTTTTTTTCTTTGAAACGTTCATTTGAATATATTTATCACAGAGGTTATACTGACGTGTTCTTTATTATGCATATCTTGAAAGCGGAGCTGTCTGTTGGTGCTGTCTGTTTAGGCATGCCTCAGTGCAAATCATTCAAATGAAGGTATTGTTTTATCCTCCAGGTATCAAACTCTTTGTTATCAGCTATAAAGCGGTTTCACTGCTGAACACTTACTTGGTAATCTGTCTTTGATGACTTTAGCACTGTTTTCTTACAGTGTGGGTAGAAATATGAGACATGAAAAAGAAGAAAGGTGATAAATGCTCCCAAGTCAATGTCAAATTAAAGATGTCTTTTAAAGGGAATAGCTGATAATGGGACTGTGTATGGGTGCTGCCGTGACTGTGTTTATGGACTGTATGCTGCTGGAAGTTTAACATTACTAATCTGCTTAAGATTAGTATTATTAAACTTCAAAGCCACACATCGGCAGTTTTTCAGATATAGATGTGCAAGAAAAAGTTTTTTCTGAATAATTAAAGACAGGGATGCTGTCTCTGTTCTCGGTCATATTACACAATTGGCTGCTGCAGCTTCAAGTATGTTTTTTGTAAAAAGTTCATTTGAATACACAGCATGGAGGACAGAAATATGGAGGTGTACGTGTAATGCTGACATGATCTTGGCTCTGTGAACTTGAATATCTCTCTGTCTTTTATCTATGTTCATTGAGATATGCCTGAAATTGCTCTATTGATATTCAAATAAGAGTAGAGTTTTATCCTCCATTTATGATACTTTTTCTCAATAGGCTGTAAAGTCGTTTCACCACTGAGCACTTCACATGATTACATTATCTTCTTCCATAACTGTGTAACTAGTGCCAGTTAGATAATGACTGTAACAAAAAAGAAGAGAGAAGATAAATGCTCCCTGCCATTCTTTGTACAGGAGTTTAAACTTACATAGTTCATAATATGGATGCTCCTGCTGTTTTTTTGTGGTTGTCAATGAGTTTTATTTGGCTCCAAGGTCATCTGCAGTGCTCCACTGAGATAAGAGCAGTTGTATAAGTACAAAATGCTTTAGATTTTAGGTGTGAGACTGAAATGTTGTCTTTGAATGTTCACAATCCAGGAAATCATTCATTCTTGGCAGGCTCTGCACTTTATGAAGGGATTTTGGCTGAAAAGAATAAAAACATGCACTTGAATTACGGATAGTTGCACTCTGTTCTCCTGCATGAAATTCTGATGTACTGTACCTACTTTCTGCCTTGCTACAGAGGGGCAAATTGCACTTCCTGAATGTTGGCACTGGGTATAAATTGTGAGTCTGAGAAACATCTAAATGAACAAAAGTCCTAGAACACTGGACTGTTTGACGCTTTCCAGCCTTTTTGATTTGATAAGAAACAAGAACTACGTGCAACCTTTCAGCTTTTATTTTGGGGTTTTTGCATCAAAATCAAGTGAATTTTGTCTAAATTGTAGACCTTTTTTATAGTCTTTGAATATTATGGAAAAAGTGATTGCATTTGTTGTAATAACCATACATAGTAGTTATGATGACGTGTATTTGAAGTGACCGGAGAGGCACAACAATGAAGACTGCATCATTGTCCAGATATGGACTGCACCATACGCTGGCCTAATCTTGATTCTGTGATCTTGCTTAACATTTATATTTTGCATAATCTACTACCATATTCATACAGAGCTGTCTTCAACTGATTTTTGTTCAGCTAGTCTTTATCATCATTCAAATTGGACAGACAAGCAGGTGTTGCCCATCCACCTGAGCACTATATAATGAACTTAGTGTAAGCAGGTTGCAGCTTCATAGAATTTCCTTCACTGAAGACATCTTCAACAACTGGTGTCAGTCAGCTTCTGAATCGACGACAGCCAACCACCCAAGCAGCCAACCAACCAGCTGACCAACCAGCCGACCAAGCAACCAGCCGCTCATTAGTAAAGCAAGGAAAACGGTAAGAACACTGATTAAAAAAATATCATATGAAAGGTGCTTTCAATTAGACTCTTCTCCTTTCTTTTTGTTAAATAGATTAATGAACGAAATAATTTTGCATTATTTGTTTATACTAATTCTTGGTTTCAGTCAGAGAAAACATTTTTGTGTTAGTTGTAGTGGAGTTATCAACACACTCTTAATGTTATTAATCTGTTGACTGACTATCAAACAATCTCAGTGTATTTATTGTCAGGTTTGTCTTTTTTTTAGTTTTCTGCTATTTTTTGCATATTTTTTTTGTCAATTAAGTTTTTTTTTTTCCTGAAAGAGGCACAGGCACAATTAGTTAGTAAAAGTTAAAATGAGGTCAGATGTCTTCCTTGAAAGAAGTCCTTTTAAATATAAGCCAGTGCAAATCTACATCTGTAGCAAACAGTTTAACAGTGAGATTTTGAAAAAATGAATCAACAATAAATGATCCACAAGTATGTTGCTAAGAGGCTGCAAATACATCACTTAAAATGCTTTAAGTTCTCTATATGACCTATGCTCCTTTGTCCTTTGTCTGACCAGTGAACCATGATGATCCGGTCTGCCTGTTTGCTTCTGGTGCTGCTCTCTGCTGCAGAAATCTCAGTGTGGGGGCTTGATTTCTACGATAAGCATGTTGACAATGCCATGAATGAACACAAATGTGATGAAAAAATGGTGGAAATCAGTAAAGCATATGGACCTAACAAATGCAAACCCTTAAATACCTTCATCCTGACAAGTGCGCCTGAAATTGATAAAGAATGCACCGAAAGTGACAGAAATATAGTAACTGAGCAAATCTTTAACGTTATCGACTGCAGTACGACAAGTGTACATCCTCCCTGTAGCTACGAAGCAAAAAAAAAAAGAGTGAAAATTACAATCAAGTGCAGTGGTGGAAAGCCATTTCATTTGGAAAACACTGTACCAGCTTAACCCCAATGACAAATTTTTTTTACATGTTTTACCTGCAGTGCTTTTAAACTGATAAAAAATTGCCTTTTTTTCTGTTTGGCTAAATATTAGAGACATAATTGTCATACTACAGAAAATATGTGAGTTGCCTTTTGGAATCTGGTTTCATTGTAAAAGTATAATGTAAAACTATGTTGTATTGCAACCTACTAATACTGAAACAGACATTTACTGTGATTTTAAAATATTTCTCTGATTATGTCATTAGATTTGTTACCAGGAAATTCATAAATGCAAATAAAAAGAGTGAAGCATAAGAGCATTGTGTGTATAGGTGTCTGTTTTTATGTGTATTACCATATGATTTACATTAATATAGTAAAGAAATTATTATGATTATTATTATTATTATTATGGATGACTTGAAATGTAGAAACACCAACAAACACATCGAATAAAGTGAAATGCATCACACATTTCTACATATATTTTGAAATGATAAAAATATACAATTATTTATCTTTTTATGTCTTAAACAGCTCATGTAATTGTTTATCATTAGGACATGACATTTCCTGCCATGTTAAAATGGAATCAAGTACTTGGATGGGAATACCAGGTGCTGTAATTTTTTCAATTCTTGCAAACAGGACGTCTGGAGCAGTGACATTAAATCAAGCACAGGCTTTTGTTTTAAAGAACACTGCACTTGACAGTGTTTCTCTGTAAACATGTTACATGATTGCTCATTTTTCTTGAACCATTCTTTGACATCATTCACACAAGTACATGCAGCTTATTTTAGGAGTTTAGATGTTTTCTACTTCCACCAGCAAATGTGTTGGTGTAGCAGAGATATTGATCTTAAGGTTTAGATGGGATTCACTGACCATTAGATCTTCATTTTAGCAAAATGCACCTAATGAACACATGACTGAGTGTGTGACTGCTTTCAAGTAGAAGTACATGTAATTTTGATCAAATTATTGTGAAACCATTAAAATGCCTCTGTGAAAGGGAGTTGCTATGGATGATGATTTACTGTCTCCTTTTTAATACGTTTAAGACTTTTTCAAACTTATATTGTTTTAGGACTGACCTCTAAATAAGTTATGATGAGGGTGATAGAGGGTGAAATTTTGGAAGAAGTATTTTACATATAGTACTTTATGCACCAATAGAATTATTTGATACTGTATAAATTCAACTACCCAACAGCTTTTAATGTAATTTACATAGCTTTGCCTCCACCATCTAAATGAAAATAATACTTATTTAAAAATGTGTTGAAAATTACTATAGTATAAAGTCATGTTGCAATGAAAAAGGATGCGCATTGTTTCATATAGATTACAGTGTTTAATTAGGCCTACTGTAAAATTATTGTCTTGTTTGGAAACTGTCTAAATTTACAGAAACGCATGATAAAGAGTGTATGAAGCTGTTTTTATCAATAAAACAGTTAAGAAACATTCAACTGCTGTTAAAATTTTTATCATTCATGTAGGGAAATGTATCAAGGAAATCAGAGATTCTTGCACAGAAATAATAAATCTTGTTGATGGTTCGTTGTACGTGATTTCACATACATATTTGTGATGATTTAAATCTCTATAAATAGGCTTTTTCTTCTTCTCTTATTCGCTTACGGCCATACCACTCTGAACACGCCCGATCTCGGAAGCTAAGCAGGATCGGGCCTGGTTAGTACTTGGATGGGAGACCGCCTGGGAATACCAGGTGCTGTAAGCTTTTTCACTTCTCTAAAGACAGCTGAGGGCGCTGTTGTTACTTCTCTATTGGAGACGTCTTAGACACTGATTAATTGCAATTTTTCATTTTTAAACTCGTATTAAGTTGCATTATCATATATGGTACTTTTATTTATATTCATAAATATTTTGTGTCCTGTGAGTCGGTGCCATATTATCACTGTCTGACACCTGTTGGACAGAAAACAATCTAACCTTGTGAAGAAGTGAAACTAACTTGAAAACTAATGTGAGTGGTAGAAATAGCCAAACTTTCATAAGTTCAATAAGTTCATCAGAGAATAAATTTATTTCCTCAGCATTTCTGTCCTGGAATACAGACTCAGAGCATGCAACAGTGCATTTAAGTATAATTTGATAAAAGCTCATGGTATAAGAAAAAAATCTGTTTCCTCCAAAATAAAAGAAATTGAAAGTTATCAAAACACAGCTCCAAGCAAGCTAACTACACTACGCATTCATGTATTAAAAATAAATTCTGAACGATTCATTCAATTCAAGGACACAGCTTTAAAAGGTTAAAAGTACAGTGTAATGTAATAAAATGTATTTGAAAGGAATTTTTAAAGAAACATTTAAAAGAGCACTGGTTTATCTTCATTTTCTGTCAAGATCGCCTTTTGCAAAGAGAAATCTCTTCACACTCTCTATTTCTCAGAGAAATGAAGTTGCACTCAGTCACCAACACTTCCTTCATCAGTTCTTCCAGGTGTAGCTGTAGTTGTTCATGTTGATGTAGTTGAGAGCAGTCTTACCCAGGCTGGAGGGCTGCTGGAGCTGCTGGATGGAGGAAGGATGGAGACCACAACCAGACAGATCAACTGACCCAGCAGCACCCTGTATAATACAGAAAAAAAGCTGGCGTGAGTGCAGGTTTAGGGAATGACCACTAGGTGGTGATATACAGACATGTAATGCCACTAACATGCTCAGTGCCTGACAATTATATCTCTTCAGATTAATTTATTCTTTCAATAATATCAGATGGACATAGAATTTAGAAAACTACACAATAGTTGAACCATGGGACTATACTAAAAAAACAACAAATATCACTAGATATCAAATATTCAGGTCATCTGCTCAAATCTAAATAATAAATTAACATCTCTCTACAGCCTGTATTAAGAGATGCCAGATGGAAACTCTACTTTAAATAGTCAAACTTTTCAAATATTTTTTAATTATGACAGTCATTAATTTCTGAAAGTTGGCATTTAGTACATAAGTTCTCATTTATCCTGAGTATCTTACCCGCTCCTTAGAGGTGTGTGTGTTCATGACAGCTGTGGGTGCATGTGTGTAAAGAGTAGCTGAGAAGTTTCCTTTCTGTGCGGGCCGAAGGAGGGTGGTGACGGTGTGGAGAGTGGAGGGAAGGATGGGACCTGAAGAAAGGAGGAGGGGAATGAATAGAAAAAATATTTAATTAAACAACAATCAAACTGGAACCTTTAATTTAATGCATAGAAGCAGTTTTCAGATAAATAAGATTAGCTGTGTACCTGTGATCTCCAGACTGCTGATGTTCTGATATGTAGAACCAACCTGGCTCTTCACATTCACACTGCGTGCCTGAAAAACATACAGAAACACACTCTCAGACAGATGTGGAAACAGCTGTGTGTGAGTGTTCACTAATTGTGTGTGTGTCCGTACCTTCAGTGTTTGCATCGTGGCTCCTCTGAAAGCGACAGGAGCCAGCAGTGTTGGGGGTAACCCGGCCTGGGAACCGGCTGCTGCCACCAGGCTCTTACAGTTGATGAGGAAGTTGATGAGGGTGAAAGTGTGTGATCCCTCGACACACACCACCGACTCCGGCCTGTGGTCCACGGACACAGCGTGGCCGTCCTTACGACTAAACCTGTGGTCAAGGAGCTTAGACTGGTTATGTTACATTTAAAAAAATCTAAATTAAGAGTACTAGTTGAGTGGTTCAATACACAAAAAGAGCTATACAGGAAAAGGAAAAGAGGATACAGTTGTATGCTGATCATGTCTGGCTTCTTGATTTTGTCCTGGACTCCCATTTCCTTCAGCCAGGAGAGGCTTCCGTCTTCATCATCGTCATTGTATCCACCATTCTCTCCTTCATCGCCTGCCCGACAGTCTTCGCCTTCTTTGAGCTCTGAACACCTAGAATTAAAATTGTGAGCATAATTATCAAATCTGGGAATCTGACTGGTTTTAGATGTCTTCAAAGTATTGGTCTCATGTGACTTGCTGTACATTGAATATACACACTGCAAGAAACACACTTACTCCTGCGTGTTCTCCTTCTGCTCCTCCTCCTGGCCCTGGTGCACTGTGAGGTTCTGCTGCTCCTTGCTCTTCCTCCTCTCCTCCACTAGAGGGAGACTGAACTCTATACCTACAGAAGAACATAAAAATGAATGACGAGTTGGCAACACAACAGATCGTACTGAATTGGTGCGGTGAAAATGGGGGACCTCTTGTGACCTCACCTTCAGCCTTCATCGCCTCTCTGAGGCCTCTGGTTGTAGGAGAGATTAAAGCAGAGATGCTGCTTGAGCCTCCAAGACCTGCTGCCCTAAACAACACTGTAAACTGGTAGGATAGATTAAATTAGATTACATGAAAGGAATTAACTGTAATTGCTGTGCTCATCAAAACAAAGTGAAAATGTTATTTTGGATGGATTAAAAGGTAATTATATTGAATAAAAACACTAACACCCACCTGATAGGAGCAGACATAGAAATAAGGACACAGTCTGGCCTTCAACAGACTGTAAAGGGATGACAGACTGATTGACCTGAAGAGGACAATCAGAGAAAAAGGCTTGATATGAAACAATTCAAAAACAGGTCCAGAGTGCTTGTTCAGGCTCCATAATGGTATTTGACCCACAGAAAATTGTAGATGTGACATTTTAGAGGTTTTGTATCATAAACTTCTTGTACTGCTATTTTACACTGCACCAAAATATGAAACTATTGGATGGATCTATCAACTAGACTTGATTGGCTGATTGTATAAGGCCTCCATATTAATCAGACGGACACTCATCATATTAATTAAAAACAAGGGGAAACCGAAATGTATGATATAAACATCTCTTTGGACATGTGATTTACAGAGCAGATATGAATGCTATATGCTCACCATTCACTCATGAGACTCTGCTGCAGTGCTGTATCTTGTGCCCATGGAGTGCTTTTCCCTGTAAAGCTCCTCTCAGCATTGATCCTGGGGAACAGAGAGATCCAGGGCAGGGAGGGGTGCTGCCAGTAGGCCAGACTCTGCTGGAAGGCACAACGAAGCTCCGAGCAGGACTTGGGATCCTGCAGGGGAAAAGCGAGGACTCACAGAGTCAGTGAGGGACTTTTAATGTCACTAAACGTGACACGCAGCAAAAATTATGCTAAAGTCATGACAGTAAACTCTACCTGTAGACTGTGGGGCAGAGTGCTAAATTGAGCTCTGCAATGCTGACTGAGCCCCAGAGCTTGCTCCTGGGCTTTTGGGTGCTCTGCCCATGACAAGGAGAGTGGAGAGGTGAAGAGGAGGCGAGTCTTCAGACTCCAGTCTGCTGGATACTCTGTGCAGACAGGAGGAGCGATGGAGGCTGGAGCAATGGCAGGAGGACTCTGGGAGAAGATAATTTTGAATGACAGAGGGGAAAAGAAAGAATAAAGAAAAAATGTGGAGTGACAAAAATTTTGTAAAGAAAATACACGACAAAGTTTGAGAAGTAGGGAAAAAGTCCAACCCTCAGCAGTGGACTTTTGACATCATCCTCCTCTTCCTCAAACAGAGAGTCATCTTCAGAGAAATTTAGACACTTCTAAAGCAGACGAGAAAAAAGTGAAAATGTATGCCATACTACAACAGATCTTACTTTATTTTATCAACCTATTAAAAATAAAGTCATCAATAACAATCATCAGTTATTAATTTCCGTTCCAATCATCTATAAAATATTCAGGAATTTAATAAATTCATATTTTTCAATCAACTAAGGCTAACAAGAATAATTACATATTATCATAAAAGCTTTGAACAGTTCTAAGGTTCAATTCCGCTCATATGAAAAACCCAAACATACGACTATATGCATAAAATAACTTTTAGGACTGTCCATGTTGTGCACAATAGGGCAGTGGTTTTATATTACTGGTTTTAAAATGAGATTTTTTCAAGGGGGATTTGTGCCTGTACTATTATCAGCAATGTTAGCTCTGGCACTCATCCCTTAATATGTAGGTATTATAACCAACCTTGCTGGAAATATCTTGGTGTTCCTGTTTTTCTGCCTCAGTCAGCCTCGCACTGAAAGGTAAAACTCCTCGACACTCAGTCTTTGTTGACATGTTCTCATCTCCCTCCTTCCTGTAAATGTCCGCAGTTTCGGCATTTCCCTCGTCGTTGTAAATGAGTATTTTCTTTTTGGGGCTGTAAGTATTCTCAATATTTGCGAACGGGTTTCTGCGTTTTATTCCACCTCCAGAGCGACTCTGGGTGTTAAAAAGCGGCCCCGGGGAAAATGGTCGAACGCACGCCGGAGATGAGGCGCTTTGTCCGGGGCTGCCGGTGGAACTCTGGCCGCCCGGGCTAGAAAAGACTCCGGCGTCACTTCGGGCTCTTTTCCTCCTCATTCGCATAATTTCAGCCGGTCGCTTGAAGCTGGGAGAATATCCTGCCTGTTGAGACATACTGAAGAGGAATAGTCTATCAAAAATAACCAAAATTCAATGGCTAAATGTTAAGAAACACCACGACCGCCGGTGTTTACTCTTGCGCCTTCCGCACTTTACGAATTTGGCGCGTAGCGTGTTGACGTCAAGCGTCCCGCTTGTGTTGCATTTGCGTCCCTGGGAAAATTGAGAAACCCTTCTCGGATCTTCGAGGGAAATCGATAAATTCCGAGTTGCAGTTTTTACCACGCAAATGACCACTCAAAGAATAACTGTTATTTTGACTTTGCAAACCACTTGGCACGACTCGGTTACTATAAGCATTAGACTCAAATATACAGTAGATATACTATGTGATTGTACACGCCCGCCGACAGGGGGGGACAAACGGGTCTGTTGTCCCGGGCATTGACTGTATAAAACACTGGACAAACCCTCCGTGACGTCACCCATTGGTTTCTGCCAAGGGGCAAACTCCCCGCTTCCACATTCGCTTGATATTGGACATGATAGATTATGATTTCTTTATACCTGATGAAAGCTTTATCCTATTCATTAATTTTTACAAGGCATTTGATACGATTGAACATGAATTTATTTTTAAAACCATTCCTTTCTTTGGTT
>JAPZDY010000017.1:4035022-4050465 GCA_029783645.1 Ctenochaetus hawaiiensis
CAAAAATGGTTTGGCCTCTGATCAAACTTTGATGTTGTCATTCAATTTGAAGTTCAGTACGCTCAAAATGTCCGGTCAGCACAAGGTGGGGGGGGATCTCAGATTATCTTGTCCCGGGCCCAGCCAAGACTGTCAGCTGGCCTGTGTATGTGATTGTTAAGTTTACAAAAGTACATTATAATTACAGTTGAGATTAAACTGATACGTTTATAGACTGCTCTTTCTATTTCTTTTCTTACTAGTAATTATTTAATTCATATTTATGAATGATCTCTTTGACATTAAAACAAGCTGCACAGTAGACCTTCAGTTTTAGTTTACACTGATAAATAAATAAATTTTTCCTCTCTCATAATTTTTTTCTTACTGGGGCTGTTTGTTGCTACCCCTCTCCTTGTCATCACCACCTCTGTCCCCCTGTCACAGTGATTAATAGGGCATTATGTAAATTTTGGATCCCTGTTAATTTCTTCCTCGTTTGTCATTTCTGTGGGTCATCAATCACACCTGAGGCTCAGCCAAGCATCAAATGATGGCTGCTGTTGGGAAATCAATTCTCGTATGTGTTGTTAGGTCAGAGGAGACAAAAATAGTGCCTCAACAATCAAAACTCAGGTTCAGTTTTGTACTAATGTTTAATGACAATTTTTACAGGTTGTGGAAACTTGACCTCCATTTTCTGAGAACATTTTCATTATAGAGGCGTCAGAATGCTCTTAGACCACTGGGTGTCGCTGTTCACCAAGGTTAAATCACCTGCTTATGCTAACTGCACTGCAGGGGGATTTCTCTCAATGTATCACTTGTTCAAATATGATACAAACTACCTCTTTAAACATTTTAATTGTCCCCTGCAATTCTAAAAATCGATGGGATATATAAACCCAATTAGACAATTTCTTATATTGTTGTTGGTCCTTTAGAATTACAGTTTCTACAAACCTCAGGTAAAATTCCTCTAAAATTACCCATAATGCATGTGATCAGATTGAAACCCAATTTATTCCTGGGAGTTTAAACCCAACCTGAAAAGCACAGTTTTTTTCTTTTATGGCCCAGTTTGACCTCCATGTATTATGTGCTTTTTAATTAATCCTGGTCATCCACTTTGCATCATGAGGCAACAATGAGCTCCATCCCCTGTGTCCTGTCCTTGGCAACATGTTAAGGCGTTTTCATCCATAATGAGTCAAACTCATTGTCTAATCTGGGGTGTCATTCTACAATGTTTGTAAAAGCTAGAATAACTAGTTCACAGTGTCAGTCTCTTTTCAAAAGCATTAATGGTAAAATAAAGTTTTCATTTGGTATGTCTGTTAAAGCATACTGGACTCTTACCCTTTAGACACCAACAAACATCACAAACTCTTGCAGAGATTGGCGAATTGTCAGGAGTGTGAAAGTGGCAGAGTTTCAACTTTTCAAAAATGCGTGTTGTTATTCCCATTTGTATGGGAATAGTTTGTATTGTTATAGTTCCTTTGGAGCCCAGTGTCACCTTTGCCTGGACCTTCAGATGTTGCACAGTTGAAAAAATACACCCTTGGCCTTTCCCAGTCTTGCCTTAATATGCACCACTATCCTTGCTGAAAGTACTTGATCAGATTAAGTCGCTGTCTATTAAAACTGCTACTGAAGAAGTTTGTCATCTCAGTTTCAGAGGTGATACTGTTACGTGTTAAATATTAGGACCAGTAGAGAATTTTGAAGTCTATTATAGCATGTTCACATCACCTATTCGATAAGTGGCAGTGAGTTTTTTTCCCAACCTTTGCCTGCTGCAAATAAGCTTTTTATACTGTGTGCTCACTGTCTGGCTGCAGCTACTTCACCTTTATTTAGCAACCTGCGTGTGTGTGCATAAACTGGCACAGAAGGCAAGCTAGGGCTTGTCTGTTTGCCTGTAGAAATTCCTTCATGTTCAGGAATAGCAGTGGATGAAATGTGTATGTGTGTACATGTGTGCATGAATGTGTTTGTGTGTGCGCAGGATTTTCTATAAAGAGAAAGATAAATGAGAAAACAAATCAGATGAAAAGAGTTGTATTTTCTTCACAAGAATATTTATATAAATCAAAGCCAAATGTGCATAATCGACAATGTCAAAACAAACCTGCTGAATGTATGTGTGTGTGTGTGTGTGTGCATGAGAGAGAGAGAAAAAGAGAGAGAGAGGTGATGAAAACATGATCAAATGCAGGTGTCATTTACAGCCATGGTTATATACAGCACAAATTGACAGTGGATCATGAGTCAATATGACACACAATCAAACACACACAGACACAGACACACTTAAAATGCTACCAAAAAGGTGTTGTAGAAATAAATTAAAATATTTAACAGAACTCCATGCTTTTATGTTTCTCTGTGTTGAGAAAATGAGTCAAAATTCAACAGAGAGGTTTGGAAGGCAGGACAGAAGAAATTGCAGTAAAGCTAATGATGGAAAAAAATCTTTCAATTTGACCATTTTATAGTGGAAGGTTAGTCAATTTTTGTCAAAATTGCCCTTAAGGACCGTAAAATCCACCTTGCTATGTGACATGATCATATTTCTTTATATTTTTCAGAAGATGACCAGTTCAATATTTTTTAAAAATGGCCACCAAGAATGAAAGAGGAGTGAGAAAATCACAGAGGAGTGAAATGATAGATGGACAGATGAAGGTAAACACAAACAGGCCATCCACAATATTTGGCATGAGCAAATAATCTATTCACAACACTGACAACATTTATGAGGAAGAAGTCCCCTTATTTTACAAAGGAAACTGAGCTGAGATCAGTCCAGTGCTGCTGCATGCACCTTGTCAGTGTAAAACCAAAACGTTTCCCTGCCCCTGTTTGTCCTTCATTTCATAGACGCTTGTCTCTGGAGTCCTTTTCCATGTCCTGAGAGTGACACCACGATGTCCACTCACTACAGTCTGTTTGCTAATGTACCTGTCAGTCATTTTGCTTGTTTTTCATTGGCCAACGTCGTTTGTCAGTAGACAGTTTTTTAAAGTGGGTGCACTCATTCAGATCCTGGTCAAGGGATGACGAACAGTACATGGCGGAGTGTGCATCTTACAGACAGTCACCACAAGGATTAGTCTTATTTTTAACTTATCTCATGTAGAGCCAACTGAACTGTGTACATATCTGAAACCTGATGTGTCTTCTTCCTCTGTGCCATAGAGCTCAATTTTTGTCCTGGAACTTTTTTAAAAAAAATCAGTGCTGCAATGGTTGACATTTTTTCTCATTAGCATGTACACAGATTCCACTATATATCAATATAATATAGAATCATCCCACATACATGGTCGTGTTTGCACAAATATATATAAATGTGGATTAGTCCACGGATGAAAATAGTCCCTAACAAATGCACAATCCTTCCAGTTCGGCCTGTGTAGAATAAAAAACACAGTGACTGGCTCTTTAGGAAATTAGTGACCTTTTTCTTAAAATTAACTTTTTATTTTGTAGGTGACTTTAAATGATTTTCGTCTTTGGTGGAAACCAGTGGACTGGAGGCTGAAACAGCAAGCTGAAGTCAGAAAGTCTGAGAGATGGACCAACACATTTTTTGTTTGGGTCTTTTCCTGAATTTTGTTTAAAAAAATGAGACTTTTTTTATACTTAAACTGAGATTTGGGTTTGAGGTTGACATAGTCCTCTCACTTTGTGGTATTTATGTCATGACACATAATTTTCATATATCTCTGTTCAGACTGACTTGTATTTATGTGTTCTATGATGTTCCCCATCACATGACCCTGTCACCTTGAATGAGCGCACCCACTGTGTGTCCTCTACCGCCTCGGCTGGTTCAGTAAGGTCTCCAGACGGCTTCAGCGGCTGCCATGTTTGTTGGTGAGCTACTGTGGCTGGACTCCACCTCCACACCCACTCCTTCGTTCTGATTGGGCAAAGAGGGGTGCAGGAGGGAGGAGCCCGTGGAGGCATTGGTGCATGGTGGCAGGATCCTTGGCGGGGAGCGCGAATCGCTGCTGCTTCCACCCCCCGCCATCATGGAGAACTGGTATGAGCCGGCAGCAGTGGAGTAGTACAGGTGATATGGCGAGGAGGTGGACTGGAATGGTCCATTCTGAGCCTGATGGGGGGTGTTTGCTGGGTAGGGGGGAGGTAGGTAGGTGTGGTACCTCCCCGCTGGAGTGCTTGCCATGGCTGTTGCCATGGTAATGCCCAGGGCGCCATTGGAGACAGGGTTGTGAGAGGGCGCATAGGTGAAGGCGGCTGCTGTGGGAGGGTAGTGGACCCTGGGGTCGGAGAACCGGGAGTCAGGCAAGGAGGGGAGTGAAGTGAAAGGTCGTTCTAAGGTCATCCTGGGGTCACTGAAGGCTGTGAGGTCAGGGCCTAGAGAGGACAAGGGTCAAAGGTTATCACCTGCTGTTTTTATTTTTTGTTTTCTCTGTTTGTGCATGTTGTTGGGGTTACCTGCCAGTCGTGAGGACAGGTCACTGAGTGAAGATCGACCAGGCGAAAGGGGATTGGCTGTGTGGACTGTAGGTGTTGTTATCTGGCCAAGGTAGGGATATGACTGGTCGTAGGACCAAGAGGGAGACGACTGCATCTGTCTGGAATCTGGGGGAGAGAAGGATAAATCATTTAACATTCAGAGCAGTAAAGCAAAAGGATTTTGATGAAAGTTACGTTGAATGTTGACTGGCGAGAGACATTTCCAGTTGAGCCTCCATGTCTGTATTCCCAAAAGGATAATTTGGAGATTTAGAGAGATTACACCTCTGGAGAGTTGGGGGACTTGAAAGTAACTTACAAAAAAAGAAACTGTCAGTACTGAAGCTGAATCTCCAAATAAGCTGAATCTGAAAATCCCCATGATGCAACTCCAAAGCATTTTTCTTCAGAAAAATTGAGAAAAATCCACTTTATCAAAACCATATACCTTGGTTTTACAACATTTTAAGTCTCGGCCTCAAACTGAGTTTATCCTGATGACATCATATAACTTAGTAGTATGCCTTATGATGAGTAAACCAGACTTCATGTATATAATCAAAGATTTTCTATTTTTTTTTTTTAAATATGGTCACTTATTTGACTCATGTGTCATGTGACCTGTGAATTGAATATAGGATCACCTCTAATGATGAACATAATGTGAAGTCCTACACTTATGTCACACGATCACCCTGAAAATATTTCTGCTTGTGCTTCTTTATATCAAAGACATATTGAATTGCATTAGTGTGGGCAGAATGTCCCGTTTAAATAAAGTCAGATTTAAGTGAATTTAGTCTTGAGACAGAAGCCGTTGATCTTGAAAAACACAGAAGAAAGAGTGATGGAGGAGAGGAAGCAATTAACTTAGCGTGGGGGTGGACGGATGAGGGGGGGGGGGGGACTATGCGTGCATGTGTGTGTGTTTGTGTGTGAGTTCTTTCATTCAATCCAGTCCTTTTCCCCACAGTCTAATAAATGGCACTGATCACCCACAGACTTGCAGACAACAGTGTGTGTGCCTTTGTGAGTGCATGTGTGAGAGTTGTGTGTGTGTGTGTGTGTGCAGACAGACGAGGAAGCAAATTGTACACAGCAGCCAAGATGTCAATGAAGGCTTTTCAAGTCTAGCCAAGAGCTCTCCCAAGCATGTGTGTGTGTGTGTGTGTGTGTGTCTGCGTATCTGGGTGGTGCTGGAGCTCAGGCCCTGTGCCAAGCCCCCTCCTTTCCTGGCTTCTCTCCCCTGGCAGAGTGCACTAATGTGGGGCAGGAGTCACAGACGACTGGCTGCTTGGAAGTAGAACCAGAACAATTAGAAAGAACTCTCTGTGGTGTTTTACAGTTGACTAATGAATGTTGGAAATAATGTGACTCTAATTAAATGCATTATATGTAATCCAAATAAATATGATTCATAGAGACTGTTTTTTGCTCTAGAGATATGAGCTCTCTTTGGATATCCTGAAGGATTATTGTTTCTTTATGGAGGGGGGGCATTTGTCCTAATTGTCCTAATCCAAAACTGAAACAGGGCTTGTGAAGAGCCAGAGAGTGGCTGGAAGCTTTGTTTTTGTCACAGGTGGCACATGTTGGTGTCATGTGATTATTTTTCCAGGAGGTCTGGGACAAATATAAGCTTCTGGGTCCCTGTAAACTCCATGTAGCCCCTCTTTCTCTTGTGCACCATGTACAGTATTCCTCTGCTGGAACAATACACAGACCCAGGTGGGTTTACTGTGTGGTAGTAGGGTCAAGAATAAGCACAACAACAGGAGAAATGATAAAGATCTTAAAGCTAGTTTATTACCCAGGATCCATCTTGAAGACAGGGCTGTAAGATCAGGCGGGAACCACCATAAGGCAGCTTTTATGATACTGGACTTTTGTTTTATATATTTCCAAAGTTAAAGTTGATCATACAAGAACAAAATAAATGTCAAACAGTGATCCTTGGGCTTTTTCAGGGGCAATTTTTCTCTATAATTCAGCCTTGGATAGTACAATATAAACCAGCCAATCCTGGCTCAACTGACACGAACTGAAAATCAGGAATGACTGAATTAATAAAATATAAAAGGAGCTTTTGGTCTGAATTCAACAATCTGAATGGCCTTAAATTACTAGTTATTATTGTAATATAGTGCTTTCTAAAGTCTTAATAATGGGATATATAGTACACTTTGCTTAGTTTTACTTTATTTTCTCTTAAGTTATACCTTAGTTCTCGGTGATTGATTGTTGCACATATTAAGTTTAAGCAACAGCAAACATTTTATGAACTCTTACCATCTTTTAGCTGCACCCATTAGCTGTACCAGCCTTGAATTCATCTGGACTTTTATCATGTGACACCACTCTGTGTATTTTACATCTGTTATATGAGCTGTAAGTGGTTTGGCAGCAGAGGGAACATAGACTTTTACTGCTCTGAGACACATGTGTATGACCAGAGCACATGCACGTGAGCACTTTTGTACACACACAGACATTACATGACATTATTTTACAGTATTTATTACTCACAGTTAGGAAAATTTTGAGAAGTAAAAGAAGGAAAGACAGTGGTTAAAAGAGAAATGAAAGCTAAGCAGGGGGGTTGATGACGGGGGAGAGAAAAAGAAAGAAAGAGGAAGAGAAAGAAAAAGAGAGTGGCTTAATAACGGTTTCCTGCTGCTATTTTCATTTTTAGAGGGATCAGAAAAACACAGAAAGCAGGAAGCACTGAGAGCTACCTCTCTGTTTCTCTTCAGTCTACAACTGCAGTGCTTTAGTTGTTTTTCTCAGTCTCTCACCAGTACCCTCTTTATTTATTTGTTTTTTTTAAAAATTTGCTTTTTGCCAGTGTGAGGAATAGATAATTTTTATTGCAAAACATGTTTGTGAAATCTAAAAATACAACAAACATCGTCCCTTCCTTCTAACACAGAGAGACAGATAATCCAGGATTACAGTTTATGCTGGTATTACGATTTCATGGAAGGAAACAAATTCAAAAAATGCAATAAAAAGCTATTTGTCAAAGACAATTAAGCAGACAATTACACAAACCCATTTTTCATAACTGAACTAAATCTAGCATTGACAGCACTCTATGTATTAACAGGGGTTAGTTGTGGTAAATGTGCTATAGTTCAAACAGCATGTATTTGCTCAGTGCATTAAGCTCCAGTTTTTCTAATGACTTTTAGACACCGGCTTCAGTTATTTGTTTGGTCTCTATCTTAACTGCTAGGATTTTGCATGCTTTAAGTATTTATCTGATTTATTTAGTTTACTAAATATGATTTATGTATTAGTTGTATTTTGGACATTATTGTATGTTTTGATGGCTTCCTTTCTAGATCATATTTGGGTTTATTAGTGTCAGCAAAACTCTTTATTCTATCTTTATTTTTAGTCTTTCTCTCTGTCTGTTCTTTCTGCTGAAGTTTCTGCACTTACTGCAGTTTTGAAGACTGGCTGAGTAATTTCATTGTGACTTTGTGTCACTGCACATTGACGTCTGTAGAGCTTATGATCACATGTTTGGCTCCTCTACTACCTTTTAAAGTTTTCTTCTGGTGGACAACAAAGCTTGTGATGGTGGAGCGCTCGTGAAAGTAAATCAGAAATGTTGCCTGGAATACAAATTCTGACAGTTCGACGTTTGATTTTAATTTTTCTTCTCACAGCAGCACTTCCTGCCAGCTGACTCTCATTTCCTCCTTAAGGCAAAACTTACTTCCTCACTTACTGACACGCACACACACACAACACACACTTGCAAATGCACACATTAGAAAAAAACAGAGTACGTAAATACACACACTTACACACAAACACAGCGTCACTACCACTGAAGGCAGAAGAGGAACAGATACTGTCTTTTGGTGCCACATAGAGTATCCACGGCAACCGCAACACACACTCTCATAGGAACACACAGAAGCACACATCCAAACACACAGACCACAATGGATCTCACCAAAACCACAAGGAGGAACAATGAGGTTTGATGCAAGCTGAATGCACGAGTTTGGGAAACACACACAGGCACCCAGTATATTGTTTTTGTCTGTTTATAGATGCTGTGTATGATGGTGCAGTTAGTATTAATCTGCATTTAAGCATTAAAAATGTATTTAAACTGACAAAACTATCCTCTCGCCAAAAAATCTAAAAGCAGCACCTCTTTCACACACATGGAGAGTGTGTGTGAAAGTGCAGGGAGGCCATTGAACCAACCATCGGGGCATCCGTGAGGGGTTTACGTTCAAATACAACACTATGAGTCCATACAAAAACTTCAAGAGGTCATTGAGGTTTTGTCATGTGTTTTTTTTTAACAGATTAAACAGTTTGTGTTTTTAGTGAATTTTACAGGCACCGATGGACTCATGTTTGTCCCTCTGGACAGAGCCAGTCGAACTGTTTCCCCCTGCTTCATATCTTTATGCTAAACTAAGCTAACTCTTAGATGTAGCATCTTATTTAGCAACACAGAGAGTGGTATTAATCCTCTTATCTCTTACTTTCAATCTGTAAGAATGTTAATGAGCACATTTTACAAAAAATGCTGCACTATTTAGTTAAATAGGAGAGTTGAAGAGACACTTTCAGTATTGTCAGTATTGATGATAAATGATGCCTGCGCTGTTCAAATTGTAAACTAACTGACCACCAGAGACACAACTTAATCATTTTCTAAAACAAATTGATAATGCACAGTAACTATCAAGATGTTGTCACTTCACATGAAGTGAAATATACATGTTGAAATCCAGAAATGTCCCTTGTTCTGCAGTCAGCAAGTGTTGCTTCCAGAAATATGTTGAATGAACTGCCTCATCAAGTCTTTCTCATTATACACTGAGCAGACGTCGAGTCTCATGCATGCAGGGACCTCCAGGGTTGAAAAATGAAGCTAAGACAGATGTGCCAAAAGCTGCAATTTCTCAAACAGCCACTTGAGGCTTGCTCCAAAAGTGAGTCAATCCTCATAGAGCCCATACTGAAATACTCAACTTTACAGCAGGAGTAAACATGTTTACAGCCTCATACAAAAAACAGTTTTAGTCTCTTTAGATCATCTCACTCTCATTTAAAATATATTAAGACTTAACATTATGCATAATTACAGTGTGGTGGTTTTGCCATCAGCAGCCTGTAGCTGTCTGCCATGCGTCACACAGTCGTAGGCAGTCATGTGTTTCCTCTCCAGTCGCTCTCCTGTCCAAATATGGTAACTTCTGGTTTGAAAAAACGAAATTGCAATAGCTATGATGCCAAACGCGAGGCTTCAAAAAAGCACTGCACAAACCAATGAATGACATCACTGTTCCTCTGTCCACTATTTAATTTACTGTCTGTGGTCTGATGGTATCACGAAACAGGATTTCTGAGTTTCTGTAGTCTTCCAAAGCAAATCAGACTCTCAAAATTGGGGCAAATGGGGAATTTCTTCAAGCATGTCAGAAGGGAAAAAGACGCTGATGTGGTTTTATCTGTTCCTTAGGATTTATGTTAGTAAAAGGCCTACTTTTGGAAAATAATCCTTGTCTCTCAATATAAGAAACAATGATCGTGAAGGTTTTCATGCAACATAGCTGCTTCATGACTCAAAGACTTAACTGTTCTGGTGGCTGCTTTGGTGTAATTTACCGTACCAACCAACCACATGAGCTGAGTATTTCCTGTCTTATTTCCTCCAATCCAGCCCTTATTTATTTAAAATGTTTCCCATCATGCATTGTCATGGCCTGACTACACTGGTGCCTTTGCACCTTGAAAAGGCTGTAAACCACTGCAGTGTGGACATGTCATGGCTAGAAGGAAATAATCCATTGCTAGCATCAGCTTCAGGAACTCAGTTCCCACGTATGTCTGACTAACCCGTGACTTTGCTGTTTTAAAGGATGTATCATCATTATTTCTAAATAATTGCCTCATCAGAATAATTTCTCAACTCTAAAGCTGCAGCTGTGGCTCAATAGGTAAAGTAGGTCAGTCACTAAGTGTAGGGTTGGTGGATTCCTGGCTCCTTCTGCCCACGTGTGTGCTGGTGGGGTGTGTTTTGTACAATTATGAAAGATGGGAATTAACATTTTTTGTTGATTTGGTGGTTTGATCCTAGAAAGTTGCTCTATATATCCAGTTTTTAAAAGAAGTGAGGGAAATATCCTTTGTATCGCTGACATAAATAAAAATGGATCATGCATCTCCATTTCCTTCCACTGTACAGAAATTAAGCCAAATTTTCCCTGATAAAGGTGCTACCATCTTATGCTTATGACATTGTTTGGAGCTGCAGTGTTTTGAGGAGCCAAAATGTAATTTATTACACTTTATGTCAGTGGTTTTTACAGATAAGTCATCTTCTTGTTTAGAGCAAGTCATAATTTCTGCCTGATGTAAGTTTGTATTTTCAAACTTCTTCCAGTAACTTTTGTTGTGAACCAGTTACTGAACTGTCAACATAAAGAGGGGATGTCTAAGAACATATTGTATGTATTCTCTGCAGTTCAATAAGGAAATCTGGAATGTCTGCAGCCTCAAGTGACAGCAGGTTGTTCCCAGAAGTTCTTCCTGACTGTCTCAATTGATCTAAATGCCTGAAACCCTGCAGGATTCAAGTTAAACTTGGCTTGTGTATGAACTGAATCTGGCAACATGACATATACAAAATAAGAGCCTAACAGGATACAGATGATTTTGGACAGCAGTGATTCTGCTATTTTGCTCTTTTCCTGCTTTAAGGCTGCTGAGACGTTCATTACTTTCATGCTCTTACCAGCAGCTATCTGGCTGTGCGTTGGACTGGAGAAGGTAGCAGAGTTGAGTGCAGCAGATTGGCGGGCATTGGCGGAGGGTTGATGGTGATGGTGGTGAGGAGGCGTCACCCTCATTGAGCTCCGCCTCAGATGCTCCAGCTCTGTTAGCCTCTCAGAGAAAGCCAGCGAGCCAGGTTTGACGTCGTCCATCTTCTGACGATGACCTGAGAAAGACAGATAACATGAAAAATGTCATGTTGACTTCAGTTCACTGCATTTTAGCACCAACTTTTTGCAGCTTTGGTTGAAAATTACTTGTCAAAGTGTGCAACACAAAGATATCTAGAGGTGATTTGTCAGCAGATTTCTTCATACTTGAAATCTGATTACATAATCCAGGGATTACAGTAACAGTTACAACCCAACACAGGCTATAACAAAGTCCCGACGTTGTTAACACACTCTGTCTGCTGTTGCGTTTGGGAATCTACCGATGGGCGCCGCATATGGGTCTGGCTGTCTGTGTGTGTGTGTGTGTGTGTGTGTGTGTGTTGGTCTGTCACGCTGTCTGTGGTGTTGGCTGCACTTCAAAGCACTGAGACTGAGCTCCAGTTACAGGCACTTCCTCCCAATGGGGGAAGTGTGCATGTGTGTGTATTTATACTGTGTGTGTGTGTGTGTGTGTGTGTGGGCGAGTTAGAGACGAGTGATGGTTATTCACAGCTGAGCGGAGCTGGCAGGAGTCTTCCTCTCTTTCGGTCACCTCATCGACTCCTCTGACCGGTGTCGCTCAGTTCACCTCATTCACTTGATGCACAGTAGAGTTTATTAGCAAAACCAAATCTGTCTTTCTGCTCTTCCTGCTTTCAATTGTCACTAGAAATCCCCCTGTTTCATCACACTAAATGGGAGAGGAACTGTGTTGCATCAGGTTCCGTATTGACTCACTCATCTGAGAGTTTGTAGAGATTAGAGGCATGTCCTCACTGAGTGTCTATTTAGTTTTTTTACTAAAACTTAACAAACAGACAAATATTTTAATACAGCTAAGGGTGTGGTGCATGCAGAGAGGGCAGGTAAAGAGACAGACTGGCTCAGATTGCCGATCTTTATGGATTTATTGCCAGTTAAACGGTCCGCCAATGCAGGAGACAATCTAGATTTTTTCTTACATGAAAAATGACCAGCACACACTGAATACAACTTTAAGGGATCACATAAAAATATTAGGTTCAAACATTTTACTGTTAGGTCATCAATAAAACTACTGCCCATCTATCATTTTCTAACTTTATAAAGCAAGAATTTAACATAAAAACAGATTCATGAATGTTACATGAATCTTGAGTGACTGTTTTTTAATTTGGTTTAATATAGTTGCACATAATTTTGTGACATGAATTTACATTAGGAGACTCTCAGATGATCCTGGAATAACATAGAATATGTTCCCTGTATTTATAGATAGTAGTGTTGAAGTGGATTGATATAAACCTAGAAACAGATGGGACTTAAAATTGAACCCTGTGGAACTCCTCGTGTTGTGACTGTTGAGGAGGAAAAATTTCAACGTCTGTGTGTCAGTGTCACTCACGTCGTGGCTCTCTGGGACCGTCCACTGTGATTTTAATGGCTCTCTGGTATGTGGCCACCTGAGGAGGGTTGGTGAACACTGTGATGGTCAAAGTGAAACTCTTCCCTATGAGAGAAAAAATGGGAGAAGACTGATTAGCAGAAGATTTAAAAAAAGAGAAATAAACAAAAAAAGAAATGCGTTCATTAGCATTTGGATCTTAGTCAAGTTATATTCTTCTCATTTCTCTGCATCTCTCCTCCCTCCTGTTCTCCCTAAATGTCCTCTCGGTCTGCTTAGTGCATTAAGTCATGTAAGTCATAGACCCCCTGACAGAAATAAACCAGATGCTACAAATACACACACAAACACACACACACACACATACACACACAGAAAAAAATGACAAGATGAAGACAGAGTAAAGCCATGGTTGACTAATCCATCCAATAGTCTGGGATAATGGGTGAGGGCCAACCGTCTAAGCACATGTGCGTACCATAATTATGTCACTGTTGCTATGTTTTTATGACACAGACCAAACTATTTGAAGAAAAACTCAAGTTTTTTTCAAGGCTGCCCACCTGTTTCTTGAATGAAGGGACTCTAAGGCAAATCGCAGGACCAGGCGAGCTAACAGCACACAGTCAAATCAAGCAGAGAACATGCAATAGCTAACTTTATATTTAGGAATTTACTTTTATATTGTACTTTATGTATGTATATGTATTTTATATTATTTATATTGTTGGTTTATGTCCGTTGAAATGAACTGATTTTGCAAGAAATGTTGTCAGTTTAAATGCTGAATCAGTTTTTCCTGGACCACTGTACGCAACCAGTATTTATTTATTTAAAATATGATGGATGTGATGCAGCTTGTGCTGATTTATTGATTACGCTGAAAATGCAGTTTCAGAGGTTTTCTCATCCTAAAAAACTGATGTAAGCAATGTTTTAACTGATTGACGGCAATTTAAAAGTGCATCATTGTGATTAAACTTTGGCCACTTGTCAAATAAATAAAAACTGAAAAATGATAAATTTTTAATTTCTTTCATCAATCAGGAAAGTCTTTTATCATTACTGTTGCTATGGTTATGTGCAGCCTAAAACAGACCTTGCACTGATTTAGAAAACAGGATAAAGTAGTGACCATAACTATGATTAAAGTGTCCCACTATACAATTTAAAAGGAAACCTGCCAGCCAATCAGAGACAAGAGTTTATTTTAACGATGGTATAATCCAAAAATATCAACTTTAAATACTCGTATCAGTTGAACTGTGGTTGTATCTGAGAACAAATATATGTTCATGGTACTGAGTGTTTGTACTACACACTTATAGGAGTTTGTGTGTGTGCGCCTGTTGGGAGGTCGCTGCCAGCCTCAGCTTTGGAAGCAGCAATCACTCAACACTGTGCTCACTGGAAACACACACGCACACTCACACACACGTGCAGACCACCGCTGTTGTGTGCCAGGGCCGGAGTAAAGTTACCACATGCAGACAGTCTGATGCCACACAAACAGCAGACACATGTGAATAACGCCAGGTGTTACTCTCACTTCTCTCACTCCCTGTGTGTCTATTTCCTCTCTATGAGTATTTCGATTTTATATCAGGGTCAAAGCTGAGAACGCTGAGCAATAATGACTTATGATTATTGATTATATGATCATGGCGTGATTATACCTTATGCGCATGCAATAAATAAAATTTCCCTTGAGTGAAATTCTTGTGTTTGTTTACACCACCGCCACCCTATGCTGACTTACTTTATCTTTATATAGCATCTGACTTCCTCCTTTACTTCCGTAATAACTGCCATCAAAGATAGAGGTCGCTGTCTCACAAAAACCTTAATTTGGGTTGTAGTGCACCTGTGCACTTCGCAACTGTAGTGAAGTAAACAGAAAATTTAAAATTGCTATTGTGACAACTTTCCAGAGTTGTAAAACATTGTCAAAGAGTAAAATAAACCTCTGTGCAGTGTTTTTGGCGCCTGAACAGATCTTTCATATATTTATGGATTTGTTACTGAAACTGGACTCCCTGGATCGTTTTTTATGTCCTATCAGTATTTTGAAGCATTTCCGCTTTATACCACAACGTTGATAAGGGAATTTAAACCTACACTATAGGTATCTGCAGGATAACTCCAGTTAAACCCTGATATTAAGCTTATATTCCACATTTTCAATGCAAAGGACATGGTATTTCCTGCATTGAGCTCTAATTGTGTACTGGAATGGTAGATGCTGCTTCTTGAGGATGAGTTAAACAACTATTTAACAATAGAAATAGATCAGCTGAGCCATGCCAAGCCATGTTGAAGTCTCTGTTTTTTTGCTAGCTGTTTATTTTACTCTATTTCAATGTACCATTCTTTGTGCCACATTGAAATAGAGTGGAAACCCCAACACCTTTGTGGCACTGTGCCATACCGACCGCCACTAGAGGGTGTGTTATCACCTCAAACCTCCCGCTGTCTCTCTTTTCTCTGTCCTTTTCACTGTAGTGCACACACATAAACAGCATATCTATTGTATACTGTATAATCTGTTTTCTACACAGTGTATAGAGCTGTATATAAACAAATAAATTGCACAGTATAAATTGTATACAGTGTGGAGAAACATGGGG
>JAPZDY010000017.1:4051141-4067721 GCA_029783645.1 Ctenochaetus hawaiiensis
TGGAGAAACATGGGGTGTGTTTTCGTGCAGGTTGTTTACAGAGAAAGAGTTTACAGTAAGAGATTTTGGCTGATAGAGAGACTGGAGGAGGCAGGAACAGCTGAGGTCTTTGTGTCTGTTGTGTCTATCAGCCAGCCGGTGGCATGGTGCACTTTACACACACACACACACACACACTCAAACAGGCACACACAGACATAAGATTACTACATCACAAAGGCGTGTGTGTGTCTTGACAAGAGTGTTTTCCAGGACATTCTCTAATCACCCCTATGTCTTTCTTACTCTCTGTAGATAAGTGCAGATTTCACACATGAGGTGACTTGTGTGTGTGTGTGTATGTGTGTGTGTGTATGTGTATGTGTGCATCATGTCAGGGCCTGCTTAGTCGGAGGTCGTTCAGTTTTTCTGACAATAAGCCGATCAGACAGAATCTGTCTTTGCACCGTATTCAACAAAGACATGTGTGTGTTCCCAGAACAACAAAGTGGCTGCTTGTGTATGTGTATGTGTGTGTGTGTTCACACACAGTCAGATATTGTGAAAGAGAAAAATGACTGTCCTGTTTAAAAGAGGAACTAAGAGAGAGGCTGGTTGCACATGTGCACACACACTCACAAGCACAAACACACATAAAGGTTGAAGGCTGAACCATCATATGAAACAAACACACTAAACATGATAGATGTTGCATCACCTGTTGATTAGTTTTTGTCTCCTGCCATTAACTTTGAGTCCTAGCTAGTGTAGAGTTGTCAAACTTAGAATTAAGTCTATTTTTATGTCTGTGGCTTGTTTGTAGCTGATAGATGCTACAGAACCAGTTAACAAGAAGCCTGTTCCATTAAGTGTCATTTTCATTATGCCCAGCTTGACATGTTTCAAGAGCAAAAATAAACTCAAGACTTGGAAAATTATTTTTGCAATATTGTTCCAAGTGAACAATAACTCCTGCTGATTACTAAAGTTTATGAATGCAAAGTCATCTAAATAAATAAATAAACCTATACAGGTTTATGGTGACTGCATGGTTGAGTGACTTTCTAGGCGACAGGCCTGAGACAGGAAACAGCAGAGTGTCAAAAACCCCCCATAAAAAACTGCATTGGTGGCGGCAAGCTGCTTCAGATACTGATGAGATGATGAAATACGATCTTGCAAGGTTTTGGAGTAACGGATCCACAAGTTTGGAGGTTTATCTGATGCAAAAACATTGCACAGTGGTTTATAATACAATGAGATAGAAATTTACTGTAAGGTTATCACTGCGGCGTGTCTTTTATCCTCCATATCAAGGATCTTAAGGTAAACAGTTGAAAAATCCTTTTCATTCACTGTTTGTTTCTGCTTTGTTTTGTCTTGAGTCTGTAAAAGGATCCTTCCAAGACATTTTTACTTGCATACATTGCATGCATGATTTTCAGCAGTTTTTTTTTAATTTTGCAAATTTAGCGCACCTGTGTAGGATTTAATAAAATCATTTAAATTGCAGCTCTAGTTACTCAACTCAAAAACTGACTATAAATCATCAACGTCCATGTGAGACAAATGAATTCACTCAGACTTCCTGTGATGAGACAAACAGCAACTCATATGCAAATCCGCACAGCAGCTCAACGTTGTTGTAAACACTGAATAAATACTGCACAAATCATGAGTATATCTGTCTCTCTGTGCTGTAACTAAGTGCTTCTGCAAAACAGGGAACACTGACTAATGATGACTAAGTTTGAGAACTTTGACACACACTCCCACCCACACATAAACACACTCAGAGAAACCACTAGTCAAAACCACTAAACCGCTCATTGCTGTTGACTGCTTCCCACACAGACAGTTAATGACATTTTAGAGGTTTTAGGTGAAGAAACTCCGCTTGACATGTGGGTTAGTGTGGATTGTTATCACACAATACACTTAACCCTTGAAGTGTTAATGGTTTCATCCAGATATCGTAGTGGAAAAACACATAAACCAACACAGCTCGACCTCTACAAAAACAAAAATCTTAATCACATCCTGCGTATCAGAGAGGGAGAGTATGTTTCCTACTAACCAGTTTATTTTGGGTATTAAATCATCAGTGAGCCAGACTGTTGCACTATTTGACAAGGTACTTCATTACTATGAAAACACATTGTAGTTTTCCCTTAACTTAAACCCTCATGCCGTCCTGCTGCCGGAAATACTCACTACAGCGCCAAATGTGTATTAATCCATTGCTTAAAATAGTTCCCACAAATGCACATTTGTATTCTGTTAAAGTAACGTTTGCTAAAAACCAGAAAAACAAACTGCTTTTTTTTTTTGAAAGAATTAAAGATTTTGTCTTTGGTATCTTTGGAACTGAGAGTTTCCATATAATAAGGAAGACAGAAAGTTGTATTCGAATGAAGGCTGCACAGTACTGTAAATCAAATAAAACTTTATGCTATATATACATGAGTATTACTACTGTTCCGTCAAATCCACACTGGTCAAAGCCCCAAAGTCATTTCTGCATTTCCGAGTGCTGGTTGATCTATTTTAGGCATGTTGAAGGGAAGGCAAGGTCGGCTCGGGCTGAAATATCTCAACAACTAAAATTTAATTCATGCATTCAAGAATGAAATGTTATCACATTACTGTTCCTCTGACGTTTCATCATGTGCTACCACAAGTTCAAAATTTTAATTTGCCTCATGATTTGGTTTGGAAACATTCGCAAACAAACAAGCGTGAATAATAAGTAAATATAGAGAATTAGACAGAAAACAATCCAACAAAAATCTTCAGTAGCAGATTATCCATTATAAAAATGAAAAACATGATAATAAATAAAGAAGTTTGAGTTAAACATTATTTGAGTCAATTTAGCTTCCCTCCTACCAATTGTTATTGTAACATGATAAAATTCGGCCTTAGTAGAGGGCTATGAAAAAACACATCGGAGACATGTTTGAGAGATGCGGATATAATGAAAACATACAGTCAGTTATTACAGAGATGATAAATAGATCTCAGATCATCGGCTGCTGCTTTCCTGCTTTAACCAAACTATTCCAGCTATTTAAAAACATAACATGTTGTCTAAGTTAAAATACTCTAATAGAGTGATGCTGAGAGACTGAACCTCATTGTCCTCTTTGCAGCTTAATTTGCATAAAAACAAATTTCTACTCCTCAGCTTCACTCATTTGAATTATATAGCTTATGAATTATTAATATGCTAATTTTTCACTGCAGGACTGTAGACTCTGTCAAATATCGACAGTTTTTCCCAATTTCCATTCATTCATCCATTCATTTTAGGAGGTATTTGTCATTTGTATATGACTGAATGTGTTTATGTGTGTGTGTGCATGTGTGCGGGTGTTAGCAGAGCTTGTGTACACAGATCTGGTGTTTTAAATAGATACGTTAGGACATTTGCCTGCACCTGATTTAGAGTAACTGTGGTCCAGTGTGTCCGTTAAAGACAGGAGGGGGGTGAGAGAGAGCGGGGAGGCAGAGCGAGGTACACATTGAATGGGGTGTTACGAGGAAGTTCTGTACTTCCCCTAAATTATGCACGCTGTGCTGTGGGCTTGTGCCAAGCTATTTACCACTATTAAATTTCAACCAGTCTGGGATTTTAAAGGTCCGTTATTTATCTATAACCTCTTATCCTTTGTAGGGTCAGCAGGGGCTGGACGAGCGGAGGGCATCACCACAAAGCTAACACATTAAGATAAAGAACCATTCAAGCTAAGATTCAAGCCCACAGACAAGTTTGAGTCCCCAGTTAACCTAACCTGCATGTCTTTGACCTGTGGGAGGAGAAAACTAATGCAGGCACAGCGAGAACATGTAGAAATACCCTTCTCACTGTGAGGCTACAATGCTAACAACTATACAACAATACAGATCTTTCATTATGTTTGTGTGTTTTATATGTGTACCTCTTCCACTGCGGCCCACAAAGCGCAGGTCGTTGAATCTGGCCACTTGGTTCTTGATGGCAGCTGTGGCGTTGCGAAGCTCAGCTGAGTAGTTCTCATCGTTTCCTGCCATCACCGTAACAAGAGTGCCATCGGGGATGTCGCCCAGGGCAACCACCTAGTGAAATGATAGTAAAAAAGAAGACAGAAAATCAGATTGGGATGTATGTCTCTTGAAGACTCTATAAAACAGGGTCAAAGAGCTCAGTGCTCTTGGAAGCTAATTAATTAACATGATTAAATTACAATTTTTACCTAAATATGATATTCTCTCTCTATATAAACAACAATTTCTTTACTGTTATACTGCATGAGCTATTAGCAGTTCTTTTTTCACTGTAACTACAAATGGATGAGATAACAATCCCTAGATTTCTGTAGATACTGAAGAAACATCCAGATGTTGCGTTCAGGAGGTAAGATCTAAAGTTTAAATGATAGTCTTTTTTTTCTGTGCTTCAGTAGTGAGTTTATGGATGTTTATTTTGGATGTTTATGGGAATAAGAGATGCACTTTTCTGTGTAAAGATCACACACATTCACACCTGCAAGCTGCACAGGAGAAACCACAGTCACTGGCACTGGGCCTCTAACCATCAGACGATAACAAAGTGTGGCTCATGCTTATATAACCTTCTGGAGTCAAAGTAACTGAAGACTGAAAACTGACACGTAAGCAGATTTCCTGTTTGATCATGGGGTGAACATTGGGCTTAAAGAGAAAAACAAACAGCTTTAGGATATCTTAACTCTCAAATGTCCTGACAGTGATGCAAATGATGAAATAAAAGGTAAAATGAAACCCTCTCAAACAACATGCGTATTGTAGCACAACGTTAACACTCAGCACACTAGAGAGCACATTCTCCTCCTCCACACATACGCAAATACAGAGCTAGGGAAGCCGATTTCCATATTAACGCTTATCGTGCTACCAACCATCACTGTGCAAATGACCACAGCAGATACCGTACTATGGACAGTTTCTCTTTTAACCCTGAACTCTCCAAGCAGGTAACCACAGTGAATGATAAGTGCGTCACTTTAAACTCAGTCAAAATTTGATTTCCCCTCTTAAAATGTTTTAAGTCCTCCTTAAAATCAAACAATATCATTATTTTCTAGGAAAAATTGTTGGTTTAAGATATTGGTCTAACTATGTTGTTTGCCTTGAGAAAGACTGAAATGTCAATATGCTGATGTTCCAGTAATCCACCAATGACAGTATTGATCGGAGCCTGCGGTAAAAAGTGATTGGATAAAATTCTTGTGCAATAGTTAAGCAGCATAGCCCCATAGTTTTGAAAATACGGGTCCTAACTTGCAAACAGCTTGAACTCAGGAAGTTAAAGAGGAAGACAGAACACACACACACACACACACAATGAGACTAGAGAGAGACTGGCAGCAATGGAGCATGAAACCAGCCCAGCAGAATAAAGAAGACAGAGGAAACAATTATGAAGCTCTCAGGCTCGTGTGTGTTTGTGTGTGTGTGTGTGTGTGTGTGTGTGTGTGTGTGTGTGTGTGTGTGTGTGTTCATTCTTTAAACATCGCACATGGTACCTGTACCTAAAGTATAGTGTGTATGCGATGCCATTTTTGTAACCACATTTGCACCTGTGCATTTTTAACCTTGTGCATGAGATGTGAGTTTGTTTGTGGCACAATACTGTGTGTGTGTGTGTGTGTGTGTGTATCATAACAGCCATCCATTATCAGTAAAAGGCAGTGACATCCGCTCATGACACTCCATATTAACTGCATAATGCACCAAACTCACACTCACACACACACATATACACACACACACATGCATGTGCGAACACTAATGCATAAAACTCAATAAATCAATCAGCTGTGAGTTCTGCGGCTAAAAGCTACTTTTCCACAAATGCATTTTGTCTTAAAGTGCTGGAAATCCATCCACATCTAAACACATCAATGCATAAGGGAATATACCGCAAAGAATATTAACCCGTCAGGTTGTATATGTGAAAACACTGAAGTAGTATGTGTCAAATTATTGTTTTTTCTTGTGGAAATATAGAATAAAATATTCAAAATTATCTAAATAAGAAAAAATTAATGGAAAAACTGTTGTTTTAGCATCTGTTTTACTGCAACAGAAGTCAGATGCTTAGTTGTCTGATCAGCCTTTTATGGCTTTCCATTTGAAGTCCTATATCTCAAAATCCAGTGATTTTGTATTTTGAATTAAAAGAAAATTGTGTCATCAAACAAAATAAACCACTTGTGACTTAATTAAGAAATGCCTAAGCGCAGAACCTAAACAAGGCTTAATCCACATCTTTTTCACAGGGCAGCTGTGTTTCATTCTGGAACAAATATTACATTTATAGAGACAATATTTTAATCAACATAATAAGCATGAAAGCCTTCCTCACTCACTTTGTTAAGTAAAAAAATATCAAAAAACAAAAAAATGCTTACTAGATATATTTATTTATGCGCCATTTTGCTACAAACGGCTCCTTCAGCTCTCATAAGAATTCTTTGGCGATTACTCAGTTAATTGATTGACACGATTGATATTTTAATTATCAATAAATTCTTTGAGTCACTTGTGAAGCAAAAATGTGAAAGAATCTGAGATTCCAGCTTATCAGATTTGGAAATTTTCTGCTTTTCTTTATTGTACATGTGATATTTTTGAGAACATTTCAGAGATTAAACTAACAGAGCAACTAAATATCTAAGGAAGGGAATTCATATCTGAATGGTTGAATGAATGAATAAACTTATCAGTGGTTGTATTTAAATCCTTTACCTTAATAAAAGTAGTAACACTGCAGTTTAAATTACCTTGTCACTTAAGTCACGTATATGGTATATAAGAAGTATAATCAGCTAGATTTCCTCCACTGATTAAAAGTGAAGGAGCTAATTTGCGGAGGAGCGACTCCTTGTTTTATATAATCATCTACATCATGTTATTTGATGATGCAGTAGTTTATATATTATCGCAACGATGTCGGTCACCTCACATCTGATTTTAATTTTTTATTCTGTAACAGTTAAACATGTTTTGTTTATCATTCATTTTGCATGTTAATCTTAGTTTGTGATGTAACTGTCATTGAAATGAAGTGGTAAGAAACACAAAGTACAAACCTTAAAAGCAATGGGCAGAGTCTTGTTACACCTCCAGTGTGTTGGCAACACCGAGCAGAGAAAGTTAGGGCTGTCTGTCTTCACTAGCTCACCTGGATGATCTGAAATCACCTGAAAAAAAGGAAAAAAACACCCAAAGATGTAGCAGTTATTCTCTGACTGTAACTGTATTGAGTTTTACATATAAAGACATTCATTATCAAGTACCTCCACCATGCCACGGTCGGCCATGCGCAGTTTGCCCACCAGAGTAGCCCCGCCTCCGGCCTCCTGGGCGCCGAGCGGCAAGGCCTCGGCCATCTTCCCCCCTGAGGTGAGGGTGGTGGAGGGAGGAGTGTAACGCCGGCCAGGGGCTGGGTCTGAGAGACAAAAAGAGGGTTATTTGAGTTCAGTTTCCTCTCACACTGCTCTAAATGTCTCCACATTGGAGATGTTCAGTGATAGAGTCAAGAAATACAGACAAATATCAAATGAGCTGAACTGTGCAACATATCGCCAGTTAATTGATTGAAATTTAAGAGACAAACAACCAATTGTTAATGACATTTCATAACAAAGATGCAAAAAATCAATTAGTTATAGCTTTTATTCTAGTTACAAATAAGAGCACTTTCTGTTTTTCTTAATATCCTGTATTAATGAACTGAATGTCACGAGTGTTGAACTGTTAGTTTAACAAAACAAAGAATTTATATATCATATTCCCTAACGTTATGAAGAAAAATTTAAAGTACTAACCAAGAAAATACAGCTTATATTTCCTATGGATTTGGTAGTTCATGTATTACTGCACACATGCTTACAAAAATACATTAACTCAGACTGATCTTGTCTGAATCTTTCAATCTATGACGGATGAGCTTGTGTCCATTTTATATTAAATCTTAAACTAAGAGCTGGACAACTAAAATTATAAAAAAAAATCACTGTGACGGAAGTAAGGAGGATGTATGAAATCAGACTTAAACACTCACAGAGCCACACAGTGACACACACACACACACGCACACACACGTATACACTGCATGATGACACACACTGCGGTCACACTGACTTGAATACCAGAGTGTGTAGTCATGAAACTAAAGACAGCAACAACTCTCCTGCAGTAACTCACCGCTTTTTCATGTCTACCTATAAATGAATGAGTAAAATTTAGCTCAATTCATGTAACATAATAAAGAAAAGCTGAATCTGTTGAGAAAAGTGACTGAGGCAGAGGGAATCGGATAAATGGGCAGCTGTCTGTGCGTCTGTCTGCAGCGTCAGTGGCTCCTGTTGGTTTGTCAGTCAGCCAACCCACAATTGAAGCCACATGCTGGCGGTTTGGAGTTTAGTTTACAGTTTGAAACCCTCCCACAGCTACTATACCGTACAACTGCAGCCTGCTGAGGGCTCGACCAACGGCCAGCAGTTTCAAGGCCACAGATACAACCACATTACATCTTACTGAGATCTAAAGTCAAATATGAGTGTATCTGGGTCTGAAACACTAAGAATATCTGAATAATCCAGATCTGACTGATGTTTCATCTCTGGAAAGTTACAGATTTATGCACCAGAGCAGAGCAAAGCATAGGCAAACTAAAACCACTGTAGAGGAACGATTACGAATGAGAAACCTTGTTAATTTCTTTCTCCAAAATGTGACTATATAATTAAACCCTTCTTATTTGTTCCCTTAATTTAGGAAGCTGTGATGCTGTTTTAAAATTTAGCTTTATTAAAGAAGCAGTGGGGTTTGTAGTTTGAGCTACAGGCCAAAGTTGACTCTGCACCAAAAAGGATGAACCATCCAAATTTGTTTTGCTACAACAGCAGTGATTTGAGCTGAGCTGAAAAACTGATGTTTGATCATGAATTTACAGTTTTCTTGAAACTCAAAGTTGTCTTTTAATGGTTATTTTTAAAGTGTTTCTGTGACCAACATTCTCAAAAACAGAAAAAAGAGAGGATAGAAAACAAAAAGAATTACTTTTGAATTTATATCCAATCATCTATATAGAAATGTGATAGATTTTTAAAATTACTAGTGTGACATTTGTCCTAACATCCTGTGCTAATAACACACTTTGCAAGGCATCTTAATGCCATTATAATCACATCATTATATACTATTATAAGTAATTCAAATTTCATCACAATGTGTATTAATATGGATGAGCACTACAGTATGTGGAACTCTATTAGTTCACATGATAATGTATTAAACTATTAAGTTATATTGTAGGATAAATTTTGTTTAAAATCTTTTTATATAAGGCATTACAGCCTGATTCAAGTACTTTATATTAACCAGTAGGTTTGATAATAGACAAATCATAGCATGTCTGAGCCTGTCAATGTTTGCGTCTATTGTTTATGCAGATTAGGTTAGAGACGGAAACAACTTTTATGAAATACGTGCAATAGAGATACAGCTGGCTGTTTGCTGTTGGAGAACAGTGGAAGTGGATCCTAAACGCAGCACCATCGTAAACACACAGGGGCGCGGGTTGAAATATTTGAAGTCAACGAGTGTTATATGGATTAGCTCTGTTTTTTTTCTGTTTTTGCAAGGCAGTGTCGACAACAATGAGCTAACTCCTGCATCCGATGCAGAAAAACAGGGGGAACTCTAGAAAAGATTTTGTATTATCCTTATTTACACTTATTCCATTACTACAGATCGCGCTGCTGGATATGATGACTGCACCAACGCTCAAACTTATAAAACCCCCAAACATCGCAGAAATAATAATAATAATGGTGATAGGCTAAATGGTAAAATCATAAAATGAGTTTTACCGTATTTCGCGTCCCACAGGAACACCATTTGTGCGCCACGGTGCGCCCACAGACACTCAACTTCCCCGATTTTCACTATTAACCTCCCGATTTCGATTTGAAATCAAGAAAAAGACTTTTTCTGTGTTTCTGACTTCTTTGATAGCTTGTCACGCAGTCGACTTCTCGTTATCTGTCCGTAGATATTCGCCCAGTTGCGTCCAGATCCCGTCCAGACGCTCCGGATTTCAGCCTCAGTGCGTAAAAGCCCGAAAGAAAAAGATGAAACAAGCAAACTTCCAATTACTTGGGGGAACCGTAGTGTGTCATCTGCGGTCCATGCAGAATTAAAAGTCGCTCTGAAACTTGCGTTGGAAAGTCTTCAAATCTACTTTTGCCTCCTAGCAGCCGAAACGAGGCTTGCACACACGTATGACGTCAAAAGTGGAGGAAAGCTGACAAACATGAAGATAAATGAAGTAAGTCTGAGTATTTTTCTGTTTACAATTTTTAAAATTTTGTTCTTTCTAAACACAGCGCTACATTTAAGCTACTCTCTCTTTGTATCTCAGCTATGTCTGTCTCCCTTCTCCCCTAGATGAATGGACACCCCCGCTGACAGCACAAGCTTTTACCGGCAGACCCCGGATTTGCATCTCATCTGTGCACAGAGCAGCTCAGCCAATGGAGAGACTCGCCGCTGGCTGTCGCTAGAACGGGACTGACCAATCAGCGTTATGTCCGTCCGAGAAGGGGCGGGGTTTAGGGCAGAAAGCGAAGGGGGAGAAGCAGAACCGCATTTCCTCTCCTGCTGAAGAAGCGCCAGAGGCTGACTGCATCTCTCTAAATGTGGTCAAATACATTATTGTGATGTAAGGAGGGATCATGTGTTAAATCCACATGCATAAAACTGAACTTCATCTCAGTTCAAAGACTTGAGCCCAACTTTCAGACCAATGAGTGTTAAAAACACTTTTCCCATTTTAGAAAAACAAAGTGAAATAAAAAAAAATGTCACCACCTGTGTGGAAAAGCATTTCCAAATTTCCCAAGCTAACTTCTCTCAAACATAATAAATACATTTGCTGTACGTGGTATAAGATATATAAACACAAAAGTAATGCATCCAAATTATGCTGTTACTACCAATTTGAGACGATAGGGGGCAGTAGGTGATCTAAGTCATGATTCTGGTTCTATATGTTGCCTCCTGAAAGCCTGTCTGAAGAAACAACAGCGTCAAATCAAAAATACACCATTAAAGAGCTCAAGCCAGACTTCATTTAAAAAATGGGAGTTTTAAACAATGTTGTCTGCAGTCAACAGAAAGAGTTAAAGAGACCAATTTTTGCAATTAAATTTTGTCTTTATGAACAATAATGTTTTAGAATAAACTTATTTATTGTCACAATGTATGACAGTGTTAAATTGCTACTTGGATTATATCTGAGATTAAATCTCATATGATTGTATCAGGAGCTTAAATCATTATTCTTTTTAATTAGCATTTTTTTGTATTTGCATTTTTGTAAATTTCAATTTATGGCATATTCAGTTTTATCTGTCCTGTGTAATTTGACATTATTTAATAAATATTATTAAACATTACATTAATATTATATTGCCTTTTGTCTTTTGGGTGCATGCTAAAAATAAAATATTTTGCTTTGTCTGATACTCTTCTGCTTAAATAGAGGTTGAAAAAGACAAATGAAGACCTACTTATAACATTAGTGATGGCGATATCATACAGTATTTCTCTGCATTCTTTGTTCTCAGCATCGCAGCATCCACAAAAAACATCCTGCTACAATGATCTTTAAATTATATTTAATCTATTCTTAAATCATTCTTCGGTCCAAATATACAGTCTAAGCCACAATTTACCAGCTGTTATTTACATACAGTATCAAACTGTGACAATGATGGGTATGCAAAAGTCAGCAACATCACTATAAAGACACAGCAACTGTAAGGCTTGAGTTAAGTGGGGTCATTTTTTATGGTAGCTCAAAAATAAGATGAGAATTAAGATGATCTTTCATAAAAAATAATCAGAAATTTTGGGCTATCTTGGTTTCGACATTAAAAGTACTTTTTGATTCAAAGGTCGAGCATACAGCATCCCGTGCACCTGCCTGTTTCTGTAAGGCCTTTTTGGGAGTTGGTCAATTTGATTTGAGTTAAATCAACACGCTGTCGGATGAGTTTTAGGGAAACGCCAGTCTGCTTCTGCATCCATCCCTCTGTAGCCAAAGGGGGAATAATAAAAAATGTAAACGCCTCCACTCTCGCCTAAGCCTTGGATGGACGTGAGGTGATTTGCCCTCGGAAATATCTATTTTTCACTTCCTCATCAAGGGCCTTTTTTGTCCTTTTTTACCTGTTATTTGAAGATCGTCTCATGGAGGATTTCAGATGCCTTAAATTAAAAGCACAAACCTGCAGCTGAAGCACTTCTCTAACTGCAGTTTTAATCAAAGTTAGTTTAGTTAGTTAGTTAGTTTTAATCTGACACTGGACATTTGTTTCTTATAGAGTCATGCTTTTAAATAATACAAACAACGAGGGATGCTTTGAGACTATAAATTTGTCAAAGTTTAAGGTCTTATTCCAAGTGTACTAAAAGATTCCACAGAAAAAATTAAGTTTAGATGCTTATAGCAATTAATATAGTCATGTGTCATCATATACGTATATCCTCATGATTATTTGTTGCACTGTGTGAAAAAATGATTCTTTAAGATGCCTCATGTTGCCTAAGAATGTTTGAAATGAAATATGTATTTGAAACTAAATGCCTGAGTTAGTTTTCTCCTTAAAATAAAAATATATGGATCTTCTCTGTTTTGAACAAAAAGGCCCTGCTATGCGTTCCCTTAAGTCATTTTCGAGTTGGAGATTGATGTCAAAATATTTGTGCAAGAGGGAAGAAATTAACGGGAGACTCTATATGAACGTATACAGCCAGGAATAAAACAGAGGAGGGAGGCAGAAAAAAGAAAGAACATGCCAGGGGAGAGGAGTTAAATTACGCTCAGCTATGCGTTTCCCACTGACTGGCTCGTAATGTAAGCCAGTGAGTGTCCTCTGATCAATAATCTACAACCAGTCACTATCCCCCATCAGAGTTATTGATAGTATTGCTTCGTGTGATCATATTGACCCTTATATTAACATCAGTGGGTCTATCATAAAAAACAAAGATTCTTCAAGTTCAAAAAATATCCACAAAAAGAAATAAAGCTGACAAGTAAATGTTTGTTCATACTGATACAGAGTTTTACTGAATGTTTTTATTGTAATTAAATATCATTATTGGAATTATTTGTGGTCCTTCAAGGTATAAATATTTTAGCAGAGGCTTTCCTACTATGACTGCCTTAAAATGCCTTACATTCTTTAAAATATATTTCTAGCAGAGAAGGTTTTAGTTGAAAATAACCAGGTATGGGCAAAAAATGATATGTTATGTTTTTGAAGCATCATCCAAGCAAATCCCAACAAACAAATATCTTTCATCTTGAATGAAAATGAAAAATGCTAATAAGATGACTAATCTATAATTTTCAGTCTTCCTGGACACTGAAATCAGTTTATTACTGTTTGAACCTTCTCGTGCTGTAGATATATTTCATATTGCATCTCGAATCACTTCATGTTTAGAGAATATACATTATGAGCCAGATTCAAGTTGCTAAGTTTAGAAATAGGACAGACTAATAAAAAAAATCCTTTATGAACTTGAATTAATGCAAAATATTCAAGCACCCTGTGATGATCAATTGTAACAATGCAATTATATCTTTTACATTAATATATTCTTTAGCAAGTTCTTGAATGATCAACCTTATATCCAGACAAGAATGACAGTATATACCTGATTAAAGTAAATTTAAGTCACTAAAGCACCAAATAACAATGAAAAAACTCCTAGAATCAACCTGTGAACCCTTGGAGCCCCACAAAGAATTAGAAAACTGCCTATAAAATCAAAGAAACTGTATTTGAGAAGCATGTTGAAATTGTGCAATGATGAAAACTGACTAGAAAAATCCTTTCTTCAGCAATGCAAGTAAGAATACCCTGTATTCATTGCAAGGCAATGAAGCAGCCGCAGCAGTTCATGTGCTCAAAAAACCACCAGCTAGATAGAGAGGCTCAGTTCATGCAAAATATTCCAAGAAAAAGAGGTGCCATTGCAGTTTTAATAGAAGATGAATTAGCTTTACCAAAGAGTCCGCTGCCTGTTCGGCCTTTCCTCATCAGGTACATGGCCCAGGACAGAGGGCCAGAGTTGGAGAATGCCCCAGGGTTCATGCTTCGATCCTGGGTGTAGAAGCAGCAACAGCTGAGGCCAAATGTCCGGCACCCAGAAGGAAGAGAAAAGAAGGTATCAAGGGAAATAGTAATAATAAAAAGAGGGAAAACTGCAAGAGTTGAACAGGAGCAAATTAGCGGAAAATTAAAAGTTAAACAAGAAAAAGAAAAGGGAATTGATTAAGTTTCTTTGTTCACTTTTCGCAAGTCCAAAGTTAAAATTTAAAGTCAGTAAGAAAACTGAGGAGAGACTCGGAAATTTGTTCTGCAAAGCTCCAGTCTGTCCTCACCTTCACAAACTGCTTTTATATCCCCCATTTATCTCCTCACCCCCCCCATCCCCCCTCCCTCTATCTCACCCCTCATATTAGTAAAAACAAGCAAGAAGTGAGGGAGTAAGAAGCGAGGGGAGAAAGGAGGAGTTGGTGGAGAAAGAGGATAGGAGTCAGTCAAGCTTAATTCATTCCTTCCTTCTCTAAAGCGTAGCCACGGGGGACATGACTCCACTTTGCCCTCAGGCTCTTTAAAGCTGCTAATTTCATTTAGCAACTCAAATGATTTTCTTCATTTTTTCCCTCCCCTCTTCCTGTCCATCTCATCCTTCTTGTCCTCAATATTTGGAAGTTATGGCTAAAGATTGAAGTCACTCGCTCAAGTGATATACAAGCATTGAACCTGTCAAGAGCTGATTTGCAAACATTTTCTTATTTTCAAAACCATCTATAAAAATAAAATGATATAGGTAAACTTTAGCTTTGCACGAGCTAGCAAAACACCACAGTTACCATTGGGATACTTTAATAATATTAATATATAGTACTACAGTCACGACACTTCCTTGCTAAAAATGCAAAGTGACACCTTTACAGCGCTCATTTTCTCTAACCAATAGCACAAAATTTAAAGTTTGTATATTTTCTATGGAAAAACTTAACTGAAGCTGTATTACAATTAAAAAAGTGCAGGTTGTTTAATTCAGGTGCGCTACTTGAGTAAATGTACAAAGTTACATTCCATCACTTGTCGAGACTAACTCGACATTTAATGTAAAACTGAAGTTTAATTATATCAAGGAACCAACATCTCTTCATTGGTTTAAGCTGAATCGAGATAAACAGAGATGCACTGCCAAACCTCAAGGTGACCACCATGACACACACACACACTAGTGGACAGTGAGCTTCCCACAGCAACTCTCCCAGAGGCCCTCTGGCTGGTGACATCACCACAAAACTCCCTCTGTGTGTGTGTGTGTTTCAGAGAAAGATATGGAGTGTGTGTGTACATTGTGACTGAGTGAGCTCCCTGTAGCCCTCAATGGCAACCTCAGACCAACAGTATGTGTGTGTGTGTCACTGGGTTATGGTGAGCCACAGTGGTCGTGTGTGGTGTGTGTGTCGTTCATAGAGAGCCAAAACCAGGCCCGCGAAAGCTCAGCTTACTTTGTGTGTGTGTGTGTGTGTGCGTGCAGACTGATGGTGAGCCATTGAAGCATGGCTACTTTGGTAGGCGGTTTGATTCGGTGGAAAGGGAGTCACATTTTTTCAGTATTTATTGTCCTTTCCGTTGTTTATTTTAACACGTAAGAACCACCTTATACACACACACACACAGGCACACACATGCACACACACACAAACAACCAATGCAAAAGTCTGATATGAATACCCTATTTCTCGGTCATGCACCTACACAAAACAGCACCTATTCATGTATAATTTCAATATAATTTTCCAAGTGAATCATATGAGTCATATTTTGTTTGCTCTGTCTCTTTTATGAGCCAGTTAAGATGAAACCTCCCTTTTAAACGTTCAGAGGGTAAATAAAAATACCATTGTCTGAAATTTAAGCTTCTCTGCACAGTGACAAAAAAACCTGTGACACCTTTGGCTGTTTAGTCAGATAGTTTTGAGTTCTGTATGTCAGATTAATTTAAATCATGCATGTTATTTCTTTAATTCCTAATTGATATAATTAAACAATATTACAAATGCTGCCTAGCCTGACTCCATAATCAAATTACTTTTTTAAAGATCCTAAAATACATTTTTTAAAATTACTTGCTACTGTAAAAATGATTACTTACTTTGACTATGAAACTTAAGTATCGTGTCATTTAAGGGCCTGGCACAGTAATATATACTTTAAGTCCCAAGTATTCAGTTTATAAAGTTTTATAGGAGATTCAAACTGAAGCACATAAAAACAAACTGTAATCACAGTGGAAAAGAAACAAACTCAAAAATAAATGACACCTCTCCCTCTGTCCCTCTCTGTGCCAGCGGCTGTCTGTCCCTGTCGTCCCCTGAGCTGAGGCCACCCTGAGGCCAATGACAGTGGCATGGCAAGGATCAATACCAAACACACACACACACACACACACACACACACACACAC
>JAPZDY010000017.1:4071876-4089376 GCA_029783645.1 Ctenochaetus hawaiiensis
GTCTGAATCAACCAATAAATTATGATATATTATTATGGATAAAGCTACAAAGCAGCATGAAGTATAAAGTCATTAAAAGTAGCATCACCCTCTCCAGCTGAAACATTAAAATTACTTTTAAATGACTAACTTTGGTTTGTCTTTGTTTCTACAGGTTTTTAGCTCTTCCTAGAGGTCACAAGAAGTCACCGAGCTCTGTAAGCAGGTACGTACTGTACATCCATACACCAATCTGCATCCACTCGTCACTGTAGACAGTCATAAAAATCAATTATTGTTTTCCATGGCCGAGATCATTTCTGACAGTTAGAGAAGGAGACTTCCAATCAGCTAATTAAGCATTCACACCCCTCAGGCTTTGGTTACAGTATTTTATGCTTTTCGTACTGTGTGAGTGTGTGTGTGTGTGAGTGTGTGTGTGTGTGTGTTTGTGTGCACGTTCGCATGCTAAGTAACCTAGAAGATTCTGGTGAAACACAAATGGATCATCAAAGTGGAAGGAAACGGCAGAATCAGCCAATCAGACAACTTGAAGCCAACCACACAGAGACGCAGAGTGTCCCAAACGAGCCAATGAATAAATTAGAAGGCTTAGTCGCTGGGCGGAATTTACAATACAGAATACAGGGGTGCTAATGGGTACAGGCCACACATGCACACATATCAAGACAACACTTTGCATTCACTTGTTAACCACAATGTGGGGACAAATGGGGATGGAAGGAAGAAAGGGGGTGAGGAGGAGTGAGAAAAAGGGTGAGGCGACTCTTTGCATGGCTTCTTCGTTAACCACAGGACTAAAGGGACCTCGCCTGGCCTCACACAGGACACATGTCCCACCAGACTTTACAGACACGCGCCCGCCGTCTCGCCCATTAAGGCTGAGGGGAACCAGTGCGGTCTGGAGAAGAAACGGGCCGGGAACACTGAAAAAACTCCGGATGATCGAGGGTTCATCGATCGTCAGATGGCTGTTTGCTGTTGGCGGTTTCTTGAAACTTCGGAGGAGGTTACGGTCAGCGGGGAAGTGTAGCGAAACAGAGAGGGTGACTGAAAATAAAGATGGCTGATGGCATGCTTTAAAAACCAGCCATACTAGCACAGAGTTATTGTAGTTTTTTGTGAATGTTTTGCTGCGATGGTATTATTGCACTGAAAGGAATAAAAGTGATTATTGCAGCATTAGTCAGGTGAAGGAAACTTGATAAGATTTTGAGGTTTATCTCTAAAACCAAACTGTAAACCTAAACATAACCGCTGACTTCCAACCCTTATAATACACACACATACACATGCATACACACCCGAACACACACACAATTAAAGGGCTTGGCATTGACCAAGCAGCTGTGCAGGGCTGCTGAGACTGGATTGGGTGCACGCTGTGGTAAAGTTCAGCTTTAGCATTAGTATGGGTCTGTGGCCTGACTGGTGGTTCCCCTCAAACACACAAATACACACACACACACATACACACAGTACAACTCAGCTTTTAAGACTCACTAGGAGCAGAAATTACACCAGTAACAAGGACAAACGAGGCTGTAACAGCTAATCCTACACACTTATAATGTATGTTCACACAAACATACATATGCATGAATAAGTGTTTTGGATTAGTGTTGCCAAATTAGAAAGAGCCAATTAGAAAAAGCCAAAAGACTCTAGACAAAATGCTGAGCGAACTCAAGACAAAAATACACTCCTTGCATCCAATTGGAAGAGGTCAGAGGTCATTGATTAGGAGTCAGTGCATGTCTGGAGGGAGATCAGAGGGGGTATAATAGTCTCTTCTGGTTGGACCACTTATGACTGACTTCTTAAATGATTGTATCTTGAGTTTTAATCTTTAATCCCATTACTCCAAATTTCCACATAACACAACTACATTTTCTTCATTGATGTACTATCGCTCAGTGATAATTTAGATGTTTTTATGTCTGATGTTTTGAAATTTTATAAGTACTCTAAGAATATTGTGTTTGCAAGAGAAAATGGGCTTCTGAAAGAAAATTCAGATCCAGGAAAACTGATACTCAGTAATGAAATCCATTCCCTTCACCAGAGGAACATCAGTATGTGTGAACCAGTCATATGAGTGCAGACGCTGTCCAGATCACGCTGATATTAAAAAACTCTGAAGCGATTAAGCAGGCGGTCGGAAGGAAGTGAGAGAGGGCAGCAGAGGAGGAGAGATGAAAAAGAGGAGAGGAAATAAAGGGAGCTTTATTGGAGCTCCATCTTCCTGCTGCAGCTGACGGAGGAGGACAGGAGGAGGGACACGCTGTAAAAAGTGATGCTGAGATCTTAACCAGAGCAGGCACTGTAAAATGTAACGTGGGCACATTTTCGTACACTTCACTGAATAACTCATTAGATCACCCAATGTGGATTAATCCGCTGCTGAAAATAGTCCCAGACAAATGTTCTATTTCCTTCATTTTGAGTTGTGTTTGATAAAAAGTACAGTTGGCAGCTGTTTAAGGAAACTACTGAGCCTTTTAAAAATTTAATCAATGTTGCATTTCCAAGGATCTTCCTGTGTTTTAATGGAGAGTTTTAGTTCCTCTGGATACTATTAAATTCTGACTCAAACCATCACTGATACATTTAGAGTTGCATTATTTTCTGGCTCCTGCCTTGAAATAAATGAAACAGTCATGAAACAAATTGGACGATGTGGGAATCCACAATAAAACCACCAGCTGAGCGTTGACATTTTTTGCAGGGGGGAGGTGCAGAGATCAAAGAGGAGAGCCAAGCTATGTGATGTGTGGCCAGATTGCCACATGGGAGCCACTGTGTGTGTGTAGGTGTGTATATTGCTATATTGTGTGTGTGCATATGTGTGAGTGTGTGCGTGTGTGTGTGTGTGTGTGGAGTAAGGAAGAAAAGGACAGACAGACACAAGATGAATCCATAGAAGGAGTCCTGTGTTTATTCCCAGGCTTCCAAAGAAGAGCCAGAGATCACAGCTGGACAAATGACCCAAAACACACATGCACACACACACACAAACAAAAAGAGAGAGAGACAGATAGACAGACAGAAAGAGAGACAGAGAGAGACATAGCTGAATAAAAGGAAACATTTCAACAAGACTGATAGAGAGAATTAAAGCAGACTTTATTGGTTTCTCATGGGGCTCTTTATTGCTGTGTATCATCATGATGGTGTGTGACTAAGCATATATGGTGCTGTGTATGCGTGTTTGTGCAATGTGTGTGTGTGTACGTGCATATGTGTATGGCTCCAAAGCACTGAATCATAATGATTGTAGCAGACAGCTCCTCACTGTGACTGAGGTATAAAACCCTACTGAGTGTAATAGTTGGACAGCAGGAGGTGACCCACACCTTCACACTAATACACACACACACGCAGGCACTCACACACACACACACAGGCACACATGTACATTTTCACACTGTGTACAAAGGAAAAGTAATGTTGGATATTTTCAAATCTATTTTCCAACTGTATTTATTTCCACTGATATTGAGCCTGACGCCATGTTTGTTAAACAGAACCATCTGGGTTGTCGTCCATGGAAACTGTTTTTAGGAGGCCAGGAACGTTTTTTAAAAGGAACTTGACAGGTGATTGGATGAACCCTCCGTCCATCAGCGTCCGTCACTGGTAAGCTTAAACCAATCAGATCAACAAACCACTTGAAGTAGGAGGAGAGCTAATCTTTTGCTAAAGCTGGTTGGGAGAAGTGTAAAAAACTTTTCTAATTTTCAATGAAGTTATATTCTAGTTCTGATATAAACCTCATGGGAAATAACACTGTAAGTTACACAGAAAAAATAACTCTGTCAGCACCCAGCGCCAATAAATAAGAAACCACTCTTGCCAGAAGTCCCTCAGAAAAGCTAATTAGCAGGAATATCCCAACACGTGACCCAATAGGAAACCTTAGAGTTAAAAGTTGGCCCTTTATTGAAGTCCACCCAGGAATTTTTGTTGTCAGAGTTAAAAGTATAATTTACTTTTCACAGAATCATCAGTTAGATGGAATATTTTTTGTAGGTAAAATAATATTGGAACAGTTTGGTCTACTTCTGCAATAAGGTCAGAAAAGCTAGTTTAGTAACCAAGTTTGGTAACAGGTCAGAGCATGGACCTGATTCAGGAAGTAAGAAGTTTTCTGTATTTCTCCCATAGACATTATCATGGCTTTTTACTGCTTACATGGCCATGAAACTCTCCTGACTGATTAATAAACATGTAAGATTGGTTCATCTTTGAAATCTTAACAATGTTTATTTCACAGATTTTCCATAAAACACATTTTTATTAAGATACTTGCATAAATGTGGCAAAATCATTTCCTTCTGGTTGTTTATTGCAGTCAGAAAATCTGTGTTAAAACATTCAGAGGATGCAAAACACAAAAATGTTAGACTTTTTCCAGACTTATCAGCTCTACAGTGGAAACAAGATGACCAGCTGAGAAGTTGTTGTCCTACACAGTAAAATTGTAGGGAGGAGGAGGAGGGGTTTCTGGTAAAAGCACATTACTAATTTCTCATAAGACCTTCCTTTGACTTTTTCACTTTTCTCGTTTCTTTTAAATGTATCCTCACTGACTTCCCAACCTGAGCAGGATGTTGAAAAACATTTCTATTTTCTTGAGAACATGTGGGAATCAAATAATAGAACTGAAGTGCCCTCATACAGCATGTGACTCCTTTCATTTGTGGTTAATTGTTTACTTTGGTGGCACTTTATGGTTTATAAAAATGATCATTTGTATCATTTTTGCATTTTATTCCAAGAAATTAAGTTCATGTCAGACGATTATGACCCTCAAGAATTGCAGCTAATGCAAACATTCATGGACTTGCTGTGGGGAAAAATGCATCAGATCCTTTACTTAGTAGCAAGACTGCAACATGGTCATACTGCATTACAACTATTAAAAACTGATAGTCTACTGTTAAAATAAGAATGCATTGTTGGCAGAAGTAGAAGTCCTCCCCTCCTCCTCCTCCTCACTCTCATCGTACTTCTCATCTTTTCTCGTCACCTCTTCAACCTGGCCTCCTTTCTTTTCCTCCTCTTTCATGTTCGCTCCTCCTCCCTTCTTCCTGTTACTCGACTGCTAAAATAACGATTTCCGTTTCTCTTCTCGTGCTGTTGTTGTGCTCCAACTTGTTTTTCTTTGCGTGCAGCAGTGAACACACTCACACATACACACACACACAAACACACAGTTGAAGTCCAGTCAGCCCTCTCTTGTGGTTATTTATTGCAAAACTCTGCTTGGTTTGTGGCTTTGGTGTGTGTGTGTTTGTGTGTGTGTGTGTGTGTGTGTGTGCGTGCATGTGTGTGTGTGTGTGTCCATGAGGCAGGGAGAAAGTTGGTGTGTGTGGTTTACCAGCATGGCTAACCAATATACAGTAGATGCAAAACTAGATGCCGCAGACACACACTGATCCTCTCTTTGTTTGGCTTTAATTATTCCTTTATTTGAATGTCTTTATTCAAATTGTGCAAAGATAAATATTTGCATTGAAAATCTGCTGCATCACATTACAAAATGATGTCTAACAATAACAAAGACTGTGGATTTTTCTGTCTGCAGCAAGAAAATGAATATGTTTTTTGTTTGTTTTGAAGAGCAACAGTACTGCACTGTTTCTGGTGTGTGTGCTAATGTGTGAGTGTGTGTGTGTGCATTTGTTGAATGCAAGGCCTTGTCTCTCTAACGGTCGCTCTGTCACACACATCCTCTTCGCTTCCTTCTTCCCTCACTATCTCCTCTGTCTGTTACAACTCACACAAACACACACACACACACACACAAACACACACACAGCCAACAGGCATTTTGAAACAGTGAAACAGCCTCTGTTAGTTCAGCAGGATTGAGTAAACTGCACTGTTTGTGTTCTTTAAAGGAACATTCCCACACTTTTTGTTCACCTCACGCTGTAATGGCACAAATACATATTTTATTGTATTATAAATGCATTGTCCAGTTTTTTGTATCCCCTCTCTATCTTGACTAAAAATGATCTTCACAGTTTTACAGATGTGTTGCTGTTTCCCAAATGTCTTGCATATATTTGAGTATTATATGTGTAATTATGCTACAGTCAGGCTTGAATTTTATTTAATTTTAAGCACAAACAGGACCAGATTTGGGATTCTGGACCAATTGCTCCAAATTTGGGACTTCTCTTAATTTTTTCTAGAAGTCTGTTTACCCTTGGGAAGACCCCCCAGACCACAGCTTTATTCAAACCCCTCCAAACATGAGAGTTGCTGGAAAGGTGTCCTGTGTTTTCTACAATGAAGGAACCAACTCTGTTTGAGGCTCTACATTATAAAGCCCACATTCTCTAAATGTGTGAACACCATACAGTCGATTCTATCTTAAGAGCTGAAATTTAAAAAAGGAAGGAAACTCTACAAAAAAACTGTCTCACGGGAAAAACAAGTTGCAGGAAATATATTACATGTCGCAACTAATTTAAAATTAAAGCTGCTGATGAGCCTCATTCATACTTATTGCAGGTGAATGATTTCATGGTTCTGTTTTTTGTTTCATGATTGTTAGATAAGATAGTTAGGTGAATGGTGAATATTTAGTGTATGAATAATCTTCAGACAGAATGTGTCACAGAGAGCAGAGCAGGTGGACCGAATGCAAATTAACGGAAACTGAACAAAAGCAGACGACTCGAGAAAGACTAAACTGAAAACAGCACTTGAAAACAGACTAAACTGAGTGACGAGGGGACGAGATGCAGGCTCCAACGGCTCAGGTGAAAGGACTGAGATGATTAAACAGGAAAGGAGCTGATTGGCTTGAAAAAACAAGGTGTGGAGGAGCACAAGAGGGAAACTAAAAGCAAAGACTTAGTGAAAACCTGCAAAAACAGTAAAACCAGACACTAACTTAATGAAATATCTGCCTTTTATGTCACTAGTAACAGCAGATGTAAAGCAGATGTTAAGCAAGATGTAAGAATTTATTAGAGGCTGTTGCAGCTGTTGTCACAATAACATCACATCGCTTCTGAGAGGCTGCATGTCCTCCATCTTTTTTCATGTCAATGGATCAGTCTCTCTGCATTGTTATCACCTATTTTTGCACTGGGTGAGCAAGTAGGACACTCTGTCTCTCACACCAACAACTGCCACTGATTTGGGTGAAACTGAATATTATTTCATATGGTTTTACCTCTAATTTTCTTTACCTGCTCTTCCTCAACTGTTGCTTAATTAACCTGTAGCTCTTGGTTAGCTCAGTAGGGACTGCTGCTGCCTGGTGCAGCTTTTGTGTTTACATTGCTGTCATAGAAGCTTTGGACTGCTCAGAGGAGGATGCTTTTGTGTCATGATGATGGAGCTATTAGTCAAGTCGTTGTAGCTCTTAATAATTGTTTATTCAAGAATTTCAGAAATGAGAATTTTCTGTGTGTTTCTGTTTGATGTGATTTTACCTCAAAAACTGCAGCTTAGTTATCTTTCACTTTTTCTGACATTTTATCAAGTAAACATTTGTAGATCAAACAAAAAAACAATAAAAAACAAATAACTATTTGCAGCCATATAGTCAACCTGGATCATATCTCTAAATCTGGAGTCTGAGTGTAGAGAACAGACCAGAGGAGAGCTGTTTAAAAGTCCATTATGAGCCTGATATCTGAGCGTTCTGCTGCCCTGGAGGTGACCTCTGGCACTGCCATTGCTTGATCCTTATTTGTTAAAGAAAGCACAAGTGTGCTTTGACACTGTGATAAGTTAAGAATGTGAGAAAGCTCATTTATAATGTTGTGTGTGAATATAGAAGTGCTCTGAGAACATGTGTGTGTCTGAATGTGGAGACTCAGCATCACCTCTTTAAAAATCAGCCTGAAGCAGACCTGTGGAGTTTCCTCTGTTACGCTTTGCTGCCTCCTGATAACACACTCTCTCTCTGTCTTTGTGACACTCACACACACAACACACAGCAGGTGGAGCCTCCAGATAACCAGAATCAACCCTTCGCAGGCCTGTACGATGTGGCCGATGAGGCAGACGAAGCATGCAACACAACAGAATTAGGCATGCAAGAGGCGTAAATTTAAGAAAAAGAAAGACAGAAAAGCAGACAAACAAGCTTGAAACATGTTTGATATATGAATGGTGGGAAAGGAACAATGCAATTAGACAAATGGGTGATGGAAACGTATGAAAACAACTTGGAGTGGCTGTTTTTATCCAATCATCTGAGATATATGGTGTGGGAAAGGAGGGATGGAGGATGGAGAGGGAGGAGGAAACAAAAAGAAAAGGGCACTTGTGAAGAGAAAGTTTGCTCTCAAAGACTAATGAATAAAATTTTAAAATTAATCGATAAAAATAATGAATACAACGAGAGGATGTAAGAGATTACAGAAATAATATTTTATTTCAGCAGTTATAACAAATAGTTGTCATTTAAATATGATTTTTAATTTAAAAAAGTTCTTACTTTTGAATCAAACTTCAGTCTAATTTGTTTATTTGCACAAAGATTTGTTAGAAGTCATAAAAATGCTCAGTCTGGAGTTTCGATTTTCAGTCCTGACCAATCAGGTTAAGTCTCTCATTACTCTTAATATTCATAAAATTTATTGGACTTAATATTAGTTACCAGTTTTTCTGTCATTCCTTTAATCAGAGGTCATGAAATGTCTCAATTATTTGCCTCTAAAGCACCTTGAGGCTAAAATATAGTAAAATAAAGAACATCTCAGATTAAGGGGTACACAAAGTTTTTATTGCTAATGTTCATTTACATGCATCATTCATATGATGATCCGCCAGCCAAAAATTCAAGAGTGTCTATAGAAACACTTCAAATATCTCTTAACTTCTTACTTGTCTATTTGACTCTTAGAAGTCTCCTACTATTTATATTCTAATGACTGAGACACTTGAGACACCTAGCTCTACCCGTGTGTGACGGCCATCTTGTTGACTTCCAGCCTTTATACTGAGATAAATTATGGCGATCAATAAAGAATTATTTTATTCTATTTTAAATTTAGCATATTGGACTCTGGTGTTGTGGATGTAAATGTTGAACTGTAAATTGAGTCACTAAAGGCACCATGATTGGCTTAGACCGCAATTCATGTCAATCAGGAACATTTTGAGAAGCAGTCTAAAAACACACATTCTTGGAAAACTGGCCGTAGAGTGTCTTGTCTTGTGCTTTCTGCCACAGATAAAGTCAAACTCAGATGAGTGCAGTATGAGCAGATAATCTTAAAAAGGCAGCAGCTACGGACACACACACACACACACACACACACACACAAATTGAGCTGAAAAAGCAGCAGAGTGTGTGTGGTAAATTTGTTGCAAAGCTGTGAACAGTCTAACAGACAGACACACACACACGCAGACACGTGTGAAAATGTAGAGGGAGATAAAACGGCAATGTGCGTTTGGTAGATTTCATGTTTCAAACGTGCTGATTGGAGGAGAGTTAAGTGATGACATAACCTCTCACCAGCAGCCAGTGGGATTGCAGGAGATGGAAACCAATCAGAAATGAGAGTTACATTGATTGTAAACCACCGATGGGTTAACCACATGTGATTTGATCAGCTTATACTGGTCAAAATCCTGCACACTGTGGTTTGATCATCTGAAGGAGTTACAGGGAGAAAAACTGTGTTTTGATTGAAGTGCAACTGATTCATGAAGCCAGTTTTTCAGCGGGCCTGAGGTTAGAGCAATAACCCACAAAATCTGTCATGACAACTGTGGTTATATTGGGCAGATCTGAGTGACTGACAGTAGAAAATACAACTTTTTGTATTCAAGCTTCCTGTGTCAAACTGGATAACGCATGCACACACACATGCCATTAAAGCCATGTAACCACAGCACACTGGCGGGAAACACGTGATCTGATGTCTTTGAACATGTGGGACGCACGGCAGAGCAAGATAGGCTGAAAATGACAAGCACAGACAAAACTGGCACTGTCACTTTAGAGGAAATCACATTGACTTTCATTCATCCCAAAGACGCTTAACTTAACCTTAACTGATAAAAACAAGGGACCCCCTGGAGTACTCAAAATGGTTGTCTAAACAGTTTTTCTTTAGTGTGCATGCTCAATCCATTAACATAGTTATGAATTCATCATCAGAAAACATGCTGTTTGCACATAGAAAACTTGATACTAATGGGTTGAGTTTATTCTACAGAGAAAAACCTTAGCAAGAATACATTTTATAGCCTAGCAACTTCATGAGGCTGGACAGAGCTATGAGCTAAATGCTGACATCAGAAATACTAAGTATGGTGTTTGCCATGTTAGCTGTCTTAGTTTAGCCTGTTTTCATGCTAACAGTTGCTAATCAGCACTAAACACAAAGTGCAGCTGAAGCTAATGGAAATATCATTAGTTATAGAGGTATTTGGTCAAAAACAAAGTATTGGACCAAGTTACAGGTTGATTTGGCAATTTTTTAAGAAGTGAGGAGATCATCAAAGTCATTAAGAATCATTGCAGTGTTCTGTTTCCTGGCGTGAGTCATGCAGTGTGCAACTAACTATTGCTTTGGCAGCAGCTAATGGAGATTTGAATACATAAAATGAAACTTAAATCAGGCTGATTTCAGGTTCAAAAACACACCCAAGAATAAATGCTTTTTCTCTCAAAGTGCTGTAACATGAGTTAACAGGAAACACAGGCAGTCACACGTTGTTCTTGAGAATTTCTGCAGCAAAGAAGGCCTCTGCTGGTGATACGCAGCGTCAGGTTACCGGAAATGACTATCTATATCAACCACTAAGGCAATGCTATTAAATCAACTCAACAGCTGGAAGACCTCAAAGGAGTTTTTTTTTTATGAATTTGAAGATAAATCTGGCACTTCTCATGTGATGTAATCCGTTAGTTTATGGTGTAACAGGGCAGGTGTCCAAGCCTAATAAATTTAGATGTGTGGAGTGTTTTTAAAACAACACATCTTTGTTTTTTAGTGTGTTTTTCAATGACAGTCTTCCCTTTTTTTCTTCCTGGGTGTCTTTTTTTTCAGTGAAAGTTTGTATTGTGCGTTTAGTTTTTTTCAGTGGTTTCAGTTGTTTCAGTGGTTTTCAGTTTCATTTCTCTGTAATCACTTTGGTTTGAGAGAAAGGGCAAGGAAAGTGTGATACAATCTTCATCCTTGGGACACAAGGACACACTTTACTTTCTATGGCTTCACCTGAGGCCTGACACCTTTAACATTACACATGCACCTTTTCCTGGTTTGGCTGAGCTCTTTCTGATTCAGGAAAACTTGATACTGCAGTACACAGTGTTGTAGCAGATGAGAATGATACAGCTGTTTGTGCCTTTCCTGTTTCAACATGACAATGAACCATTGAGTTTTCTATGTTTGATGGAAGAGCTTGAAATATTTTAAAAGAAGAGGTCAGTGTTGGACCTCTCAGGTTAATGCCCCCGATGTTCAACTATTGCATTTGGCTGTAATGTTCAGGTATAGACATACTCATTGGTTAAAGGAAGTGACCCTGATGTGGGGGCTCCTTCTAACCCACCCACTTAAGATCTTAAAAGACTGGATAGATATTTGTTTTACAGTTTTTCGTAAAAATAAGTGAAGCTATCAAAAAAGATGACTAATCATGAAAACATGTGGATCATTACCTCCAGTCTGCAACACAGAGACAGCCAGGGGTGGGAAAAAGAGGCAGACATGTATAGTCATTCTCACAGCTGCTGGTTGATGCAGCAGGAAGGAATGCCTGCTACATTCCTCGTTCTCCTCCCTCCTGTCATCCTCCCTGTTTGCTGGAAGGCTGAGGATATTTTCTCATGTTTACACAACACCTGAAGCCCCAAGTGCACTGTTGCTACTGTACCAGCTTGAGACGACTTGTATTGCTGCTAAAAGAGGCAGAGTCTGGCCTGCAAATGTTAGCTTTGGTCACCTTGGTTTTATTCAAAGTGTGGGGTTTCTGGGGTTCTCTGGTGCATGCTAGCTGTTGAAGGTTAGTAAATTTCTAAGTAAGTTTCTTCTTTTATGGTACTGTGCTGAGTAATGCAATGCATTACTTGTGCGACTGCAGTATTAGCAAAATATGTGGTCAAGCTGGGCTGCCATGACGGTTCTGAGAAACCAACCAGATGCATGCATTTGTTTATTCCCAAAGCGTCTGTCCCTGCAAAACATTTTCAGATGCAATGGTGCATAACTAATGTAGCTCGATGTGCCAACATTTATGTACTTATAAATGACATTTACCAGCCTTATTTTTTGTTAGTTTCTAAACCCTGTTTGAATATCAATGATAAAGGGGGTGGTTGATAATAGAGAAGCCATTCTTCTTTCTAAATACATTCATTATTACAAATTCATTTTAACTGAATCACAAGTAGTTTCTTCTGGTAAATGACATCCTGGTACACATAATTATTTATAAGAAGCAGTCTTTGGCATGGATAGAGAGCTGACCTGTGGATCATTTCACAACAGGACATTTAATATGCCAAAATAACTGAAAATCATCAGCAAAGTAACAGGTACTAAGCTAGACAGCACCCCTTGTTCAATGAGCATCAGAGCAATGTCTCCATGCTTCAAGACACAAACAATACAGAGCCAGAAATTCCTTAATCCCATTGGTCGTTGGACTCTATATCATTAATATGGAGTCATTATCAATATATCTTACAAGTATTAGCTGCAGCACTGGAAGCAGAGACCCACTCCTTTAACAAATTTAGTTTTGCATGTGGAGCTCTTAAACACTTTACCTGGTGTGAAAAAAAAGTGTTGTGTCTTTGCTGTATTGAGTATTTTGCACTACTGCTTATTGCAGTGACATATATCTAATTGTTGCAGTTGTCACAGTATTGCGTATCAATGCAGCTTAGTGAAACCGGTGCTCATGAACAAACACAAACATACGGATACACTCACCTCTTCTAGCTGACTGGTAGGACGACAGTGGCTCAAAGATACTGTTGGATGCCATTAAATGACAACACTTTTGATTTTTCCTCTTCTCTTCTTTCTGTATCTGCATGAATAAAAAAATACACATGCATTCAAACAAAGAGAGGAGACCCAACAACAAGCTGAAACATCAACATTCATGGCCAATTTCTTAACCACAAGCCACATCTATCTATGTGGATGTAAAAGTGTGTGTGTGTGTGTGTGTGAAGGAATGTATTAGGTATATGTAACTCATCACTAATTCTTTGATAATAGAAATGAATTACATCAACTTTCCCTTCAATGTTTCCCATGCTATAAAATTCAAAGAAAGATATGAGAGCAACTCAGAAAGATAAATCTAACGTGGGAGGATTTTTAGTGGTTGATGTCATTGTTCGTTGAGAATATGAGGTCATTTCCTTTGTATTTTCTTAGTTTCGGTGACAGAAAGTGCAGTTTATAGGCTGCTAGATGGTTCACGTTTAATCAGCTAATGTAATAATAGGCCCAGAGCTTTGTGCTTTTTAAGTTTGAAAAAGTGAATCTAAAAAAATTTAATATAAAATTTGGAGCACTTTACCTTGAGAAATTGTCCAATGGTTTTGTGCCACCTTTTTTTTTTATTATTACTGTAGGGTAGCATAGGTGAACAAGTTTTTTGCAACCATTCAAATGTTAATGGAAAAAGAGAATGTTGCCTTTCTCCTCCTACATTGGACTCTGATTGGTCAAAAGGTTGTTAAAGTATTATTATTAAAGTAAATTAATATTAAGAATACTAAAACTGAGACTAAAATGAAAATAAAAATAAGTGGTGAAAAATTTTTTACGAATTATAAAAAAATGTTTAATAGGAATTGGTTCTGTTAGCAAGCTAGACTATGTTATATCCACTTCCTGGTTGGGTGCTAGTTAGCCTAGCTTGCTTGCTTATTGACGATGATGGGTTGCGGTAACCACGGTGCCGTCTCCTAGCAACACTGGTGCTTATGTCAATCAACTGCTGCCATGAAAATGCCAAGAAGCTTCAAACCTTGGTCCCCATAAATATAAATAATAATGCACAGCAAATGCACAACCATGACCCTTTATCCTCAAACAAAAGACCGAGAATTAAAATTTCCAGTTTGAATTAAATGGTTGTTACTCTGTCCTCTGTTAGCCACTGAGGTAAATTTGGAGGGAATTTTGCAAAACCTGTGTCACAAATGAGGCAGATGGTGCTGTTTTTCCTGATTAAATGAGGCTCAAACGGTCATTGTTTTTGAAAAAGGCAGGAGAGAATGAATGGGAGATGTAAAATAAGATAACCCATCAGCTCCTCACAGTCTCATTTGTTTACAGCAAGCTTACAGTGAAATGCAAATGATTTGGAGAAGATTCAATGATGTCTGCAAAAAATCACATAGAACTGAATGCTGATAACTTTTCTACTATTATGCTTTGCTCTGTTTTTTATATAAAAACTTGTGATAAAATAAGAAAAACCTGTAAAAGTTACTATACTGCATATTCAGTTTTGGTAGTAAAGTGCACTGCGACAATAAAAAGAGGATTATTAAGCTGTTTATACAGTAGAAGTGAAGAGGCTGTGGTTGTGGTATTCTTACCCCAGTCGACGTGTCCCAGTCCTAGGCAGAGGTGGTTGAAAAAGCTCCTTGTGGTTTTTTTCCAGTCGACCTGTGACTCAGACGCCAAATAATCCACAAAACTCTCCCATTCTCTCTACCTTTCTCTACTTGTGGTATCTTTCTATCTCTTCACTTGCTTACAGCTCTTCTCTGCTTCCGCCCTTTCTCTCTGTCACCATACACATCTTCCTTTATCTCTCAACGCTCTTTATGACTCTCTCTCTCTCTGCTTTTGGTATGTGGTTCTCTAAATCCCCTTGCTGATCACTTTTTGTCTTCTCTTCTTGTCATTCAGTGTCACCGAAGAGAGTTTGTCTGTATGTCGATATCACAAGCCACTTTGTTTGGTTTCTATTAATCTGGCATTGTGGCTTTAGGGTATGCATGTGTGTGTGTGTGTTTGTGTTGGTGCATGCATGCGTGTGTGTGTGTGTGTGTAATCAAACTAACCACCTGCCCCCCTCAGCCAACAGTTTTCATCGAGGAAGTAGCTGTGGTTAGAACGAGCAAAGCGGAGGGAGAGGGCGTTGTGGTGTGTGTTTTTGTGTGCCCATATGTGCGTTTGTGGTTTGTGTGTAGTGTGTGGAGTTAGAGAGAGTGAGTGAGTCACCTCCACTTCACCGAGCCTCACTGCAGGTCAGGCTGTTCGACCGCTGTGACCACCGCTGTTTATGTGTCTGTGTTTGAGAGCATGATGCAGGTTAGATAAGAAGTGTGGTCCATCCATTATTAGTAGAGCTGATCAGCACTGCAGTACTGCTGCTCTCTATGTGAGATGCATGTGCGTTACGATAACACTTAAAGGGGAATTCCACTGATCTTAGAGGTCCGTTTACTCACCTCCACCTCACACCTCTGCCTGTGAAAATCGTTAAATGATGCATTTTGTGGCTTTGAAGTAGCTCTGCCAGGTCTAAGAAAGTACATCTGATTTTAAAGTGATGTTATCACAAAAAACCTAGTGAAGACTACTTATTTTAAAGATAAGCTGCACTAAAAACTGAACAAAAGATCAAGTAAGTGCACTATGGGGAATAAAGGAACAATGTTTCAGAGTTTAACTCATACAGGCATTGAAGTCAGGGTATCTCAGCCTCTGCCAATACAATTTCGACAACCTTTACAAAAAAAGTAAGACTCAATTTATGCGTTATGCTTTTTACTTATTTTTAATTTCCAAAGCAACAGTCAGAGGTTAGTGAAATTTTAAGACAAGTTCAGAGGCATTTCCATCCTCTGGGTATAAATGGATTACTGAACAGGTCAACCAGGGGTCTAGAAGGCCCCTGAGTCTCTGCTTTTAGTGACTTTTATTGTCATTTCTCACTGTTATATGAAAGAACTCATTAAAAAGTCATCAGTTGTTGATCCCAAGTTCAATAAATACACATTTTTTGTTATTTAGATGCCAAAACACTTTATGAAAACATGCAAGAGTTCTACATGTTGTATGTGAGTTTGTGCACTTAAAAATCAAACACCTGCTGGTTAAGTATCTGTAATCAACCTTGTGAGTCTGAGGTTGATGGAGTGCAAACACACAAACGCGCCCACATGCAACTTGACCCTAAAACCCACACCCCCTTACACCCCAACACCTGCACCGACACACTTCTACCCCTCCTTTACTCCACCTCTACCACCTCAAAACACACACAATGCCAGGGCAGCTGCTGCCCCACCCCTGCAGGTTTAGGTTTCTGACGCACCCTAACCTTCGTACAAAATCTGATCCCGATATAAGCATCATACACACTCATTAGTTAATGTCAAACACAGATGAAACCATATAAACATCTGTGTCAAGAAAAACCAAAATAAATGGCATAAGAAAAAAGAAAATTTGTCTATTTTTGAAGCTCATTCAGACAGATCTGTTATACCGTTGCATTGGATCAGGTGTCCTACAGTGGAGTCTTTTAGCACAGAGGGTAGTTGAGGACTGAGTTGGGAAAATAGGCCACTTGATGTCCTACTGTATGTCCTGGGAGAGCACAGCGGGAGGCTGCTCACCCGCTGACCCACGACCCCTCCCAGACACAACAAGACCTCCAGCTGCAACTTCCTGGGTCACAGCAGGTCAGACACCGACGCAGGGGGCTAAATCAGCGATAACTGTGAGGAAGAGAGAACAGAGAAATTACAGTCTTAGCATTGCAATACAGAAAAACAAGCAAGAGTATCTAATAAAGCAGTACATATTTCATATTTAGTACATGTTTCTGTAATCTCTTGGAGCTTCTGAGAGTTTAGCAAATGGTAAAGCAGGTATATTTTGCAGGTGCATGCAGCTCCCCATGCATGTTTGTCTCTGGTAGTGTGCAGATGAAACTAAATATCTTTTAGAAAACTGTAAAAATGAAGAGAGAAGCAGTAATGAAAAGTAAGAATTTGGTTTATTCTTCAGTATCTTTAGGCCCAGTCTCATGAGCAAAGGTCATCTCTCCCTTTCCTCCTCTCTCTTCTCTCTCCTTTTTTTTTATTTTTACTTTTTTCCATTCCTCCTCCTCCACTTCTTTTCATAACCGCCCTTCTCCTCCTCCTCTGCTCCTTGTCCTCCTATGCACCCCACAGAGCTCCCACGACATCAAACCCCATCATGTCTAGACCCTGCTTACGTGTGTGTATGTGTGTGTTTACATGTGTGTGTTTGTGTGTGGGCATGTCGCCGTGTGTGTTCTTACCAGCTGCTAAAATACAACAGTTTAAGTGGCCTTTGAAATAATCAACAAACAAATCAGACAGAAGTAGATTTTAAAGTCTGCATGCTGCAGACTTCTATTCAGAGTGGACTGAATTAACAACATGACCAGACTTTGAGTCATAATACCAGACTCTTCTGTCCTCACTCATGTCCTTTGAGCATCAGACCGGCTGTTGGCTGGTCTGAGCTCCATAAAACTAAAGACTATGATGCAT
>JAPZDY010000017.1:4096179-4107146 GCA_029783645.1 Ctenochaetus hawaiiensis
CCTTTTACTTGTTTAAATCCTTTTTTTCTCAAGAAATCTCTCCAAGACTGTAAGTTTTGTTTCTATGATGCTTTAACTCACTCATACAACAGGGCACTTTTGAATTAGTAACTTTAGCAGCACCAAGGAGAAGATGTAAAGAAATAAAACACAACTGTGTGCACACACGGATAGACCACAGTGGTGAGAAGGGTTTTGAGGCCATGGTGTGACTGCCAAGAGGTCTGTGGTGAGTGGCTTGCCGCAGTGTTGGACCAACCCAAATACACACACACACACACAGGCACATAAACACACACAAACAATGTGGTATTTTCAAAAAGCCAAATGAAACAAAAGAAGAAGAGTGTGTACTGTGTGTGCAGATTTGAAATGCAAAACATATCGGACAGCATCCGGAACAGAGCCAATACTCTACCAGACTCATCTATATTAATCTTTATATATATCTATAACATCATCTCTAATTATTTTCTCTACCAGCCTTGTCTCCCTTTACCCTCTGACCTCCTACAGTTCCCAGAATGCATATCCCCCTGTATGACTATGCAGGTATTGGGCACAAACTGGGAACTAGGTAAGTCCCTCTTGGTTACAGGCTTCACTCTCCTTTGCTTATTAGGAGTTAGTAAGTTCACCTGTGATGTTCTCCCTCAGCTGATGATGATCAGCATGTTTGATGGAGGTTTTAGCAGGAGGTTGGCGTTTCTTTGCTCAGGTGGTTGTGTGTCTCTGAAGAGTCAACACCTTCAGCATAATTTCTGTGTTTTGTTTAAATGTGAATTTGAGTTTTGTTTTTGTTGAAATAGGTTTTTTTTTTTAATCAAACTGTGTGGAGGGATTCCTGTTTTGCATCTTTCATTCCCCTGTGACTTCTCAGCCTTGATTTCTTTTGATTTGGGTCACTTCTTTTGTTGGTCTCTCATTGTGTTGAGTTAGTGGGGTGAGTTTGGAGTTAAATCCCCTCATCCACTTTTCAAGCATCAAAGAGGCAAATCTCTGCCCAACATATTTTTGTGTCATGTGCTGTTTTCTGTTGTTAGCTTCCCAAACAGAGACCCCCATCTTCCAAGTTGTGAGTCGCCCTAATCACAAAAACATGGCTGGACCAACAAAGTGAAGCAATAGAAAGCGGTTTACCTTTAAGAAATAAATTTATTTTGTAAGCAGTTTCACCATTTTACAGTGAGACAACAAGATAACCTCACTTAAGTGAAGCCAAAACTTCTTGATCGCCCCCTAGTGACTTGCTGAGTTACAGGTCAGGTCCCCCTCATGTTAGCAGGTGGGATGTGAGTTAGAGTTTTTGAGAACGATCCATGTCAGAATACAGTATGACATAGTATAAATATAAAGTTGTATGCTGTATTTATTTATAACATCATAATATTAAAACTCCCCGTTCACAAGGCAACTTAAAAAGAGAGAAAAAAACCCTCTGGTTGATACCTTTCCAGCTGTGTGCTCCTTGCTTACACTGATAATGTTGTAAAAAGAAAAGAAATCTGTTGTACCTTCATTAGTTTGGGGTCAACAAAAGCTTTTGTAAAGGTGGTAAAATCCTGAAGCTGCAGCTCCGGAGGAGACTGAAGGGTCCTGGCAGGAACTTCATGTATTACTGGAATTTTCAGTTGTTTGCAATTTAAAACATCTGCTTTCAATACTGTGTGAGCTGCTACTGGCTAATTGAAAAGCAACAAACAAGCCACACATACACACACACACACATGCTCGCTCCATCCAGCATTGACACAAACATCATGACACTTTTAAATGAAGCAATATAACTCTGTCACTCATCAGTATTACTGTATTTCTTTCCCCATCTCTCTCTTCCTCTGTATTTCCTTTAACCCATTCACCTTCTTGTAAAGTCTTACTCATCACTGGCCGGACTAACACACTGACTGGGATGCAGGAAAACATGTAACTGACTAACTTGTGTGTGTGTGTGTGTGTGTGTGTGTGTGTGTGCATGCTTCCATCTTGGCTTGTGTTGCAAGTATTATAATGTGGGGTAACAGCTATTCAACTATATGATCCACTGGATCCATTTACTGTGTGTGACTCAGCTCAGCAGCATGGATTGGGTTTCTAGTGACCCCTACAGGTTAGAGATGGGATAGCAACATTCAGTTTCATCATGACAAATGTAAAAAAAAAAAACATTTGTAGCTGATGTTATTAACATTATGGAAGCTTCTGGTAAACACAAGTCAAGCAATCTTTTATTTTTAGTTTTGTTATTCATGTTTTAGTGAAAAATAAGAGTTGTAGGTAGAAGAAGATATGTAATTTTTCAAATTCAATTTATCCGTAAGAGTTTACTCCTTTTAATTAAAATAGAAAGACAGCTTTTTTAAAGATACGTAAGAGATACACAATAATGACAATGAATCTCATAATACTTAGATTTCTTGCTCTTATAGCTTACTTCTGATTTTTACTGGATCTTACCTAAAATGTGTCTGACATTGATTTCTTTTTGCAGAGATATAACTTTTACAGAAAATTTTGTTTTTTTTTTTAAATTCCAGTCTCTTGTTTGACTACTTTGGTCCAGACTGTAATATCTCAGTGCCTATCAGATGAATTGCCCTTAAATTTTGACTTTGTTTAATCCTCTGACCTTTTTCTTCTTAAATTTAAGTTCAAACTTCTTGCTGAATTTTGTCTTTAAGCTCTCCACTGAGACTCTTGTGTGAATTTAAATTTGTGTTTGATCACATTGCTGCATTAGGATGGGTTTTTTTTTTTACATTTGTCGCATATCTATTTTTGCACCCAGCCGATCTGTGTATGAGTGTTATGAGTTCAGACAGGAAGAAGAAAATAACTCAGAGCAGCAAACAGTGAGGATGTTTTTGCAGCAGCAAGTGGTGGTTTGTGCCTATTGTGAGCTCTGACAGTCATATGATTCAGGCTGTAAGGCAAATAAAAAGGGACAACAGCTACAGAAGTGCTTGCATACACTTGATTGTGTGTGTGTGTGTGTGTGTGTGTGTGTGTGTGTGTGTGTGTGTGTGTGTGTCTGTGTGTGTGCGTGCAGCTACAGACAGCATGTCTCCTTGTCTGCTGCCCCGCAAATAAATTCTGCGCTGTTGTTTTTCCACTAATATAGCCACTGGAACAATCAAATATATTGACCAACACACACACACACACACACACACACACACACACACACACACACACTTGTCATGCATTTGAGATGCTTATTGGTTGAGGTATCTACAACTGGTCTGATATGCAACATTATCTGGTCATATACTGGCTCCACTACACATTCAAATTTAAAGAGAAACTGTGATGTACAGACACACACTTGGAAGTACGCATATAGACTAACACACACACGCGCTGTGACACACAGTACACACTCTCACAAACCCTGCGTCTGCTGGTCTAGGCCCATTGATCCCAGGGTTCGGTGCCACAGAGCTTTGCATCCAATGCTGATAAGAAATACTGACACATATACAAAAATACACGCATACACTCACTCACACACACACACACACACAAGACAGACACAAAGACTCCAGCTACAGCTGTGGTTGCATTTTTTAATCGTCTATAATCTCGAGCTTTCTGACTTTTACATTATATTATATTCACTATTAAATCCCTCTTTCTTTGCCTCCTTTTACTTTGAATATCTGCTACAGTTGAAGGTAAGATGGCTTTCACTCCTTTAGTGAGCTGTCTATGCTAACCATGTTAAAAACAGTACTTTTCTTAGTCTCCATAAGTGGGCTACATGTCAAATTTTTTTCAATTGGCTAACTTACTGTGCAAACTTCAGTAACTTTGATGGTAACAGGTGTGCTTATGTAGAAACAACAGAACACAGAATGGTCATGCTTCTCCAACAAGCTTCACATTTAAATTACTGAAATGATCAAAATGCTGCTCAGCTGCTGGGTGTGAATATGTAACCTGTCATACCGCTGCTGAGATAACTCCCCCCAAACCTGCCATCCTAATAAGTCGAACTAGCTGGCAGCGGCATTTCTAGATGCATCACTATCTGTCTTCAAATGTGACAAAAAGCAGTCTCCACATGGAGGAGGGCGGGAGGGGAGAGACTGATGGCATCACTCTGTCCTCCCCGAGGGACGACTGAAACCCTTTTAGGGCTTGTCTCTCTCTCCCTCTGTCCCTCCATCATCTCTTTCTCCAGTTTTCCCTCTCTCTCTCTTCTCCGTCACACTATCATTGCAGGGCAGGCTCTGCAGTCGATAGGGCCATTAGTAAATAACAGATACATAATTTATTAAATATCCTTAGATACATATTTCAGCATCGAATTACCAGGCAGAGAAAGGGGAGGAAGGAGGGTGAGAGAGAGGGAGAGGACAGATGAGGGGAAAGCAGAGAGACACAACTCGTTAACACTGTGTCAGTTATAGTCATGGATAACTTAACAAATGGGCAACAGTGTATGACAGAAAAATTAAAAAATTTAAATTAGTGAGAGTAAATAATGCAATTAAACATAGTTAAGTAAAATAAACAGGCCAACTGTCATGTCCTGAGAATATTTAAGAGTATCTGAAATTGCCTTGAACTAGACTGGTGAAGAGAGAAAGCAGACCAGAATCCACCTGATGAAGGGCTGTCACAATGAAAGTGAAAGAGTTTGGTCTTTCATGGGAAGAAGCACAAGTCAAAGCAGCTTTTTGTCCCCACAGGGATGAAAAGTATAACAGTAAACAGAGACAGTCAAGCCTGCAGTGCTTAATGCTGTACATTAACATCAGCATGCTCATATTCTAGTTCGATTCTGGTTCAGACAGTTCTGCTTGGTTTAATGTCTATCATCGTCCTAATTTAGCATGTTAGCATGTTAACGTTTGACAGTTAGAACAAAACACACTGCAGCTGAGGCAGGTGCCTCCTGAGACTGACAGCTCAACATTTTAATCCATTGTATATATTTTAATGTATAAATTAAGAACGGTCAGTTATATTATCTTGAAATATTATCTAAGGTCAGGACGGTAAAACTTGTATTGTTCTTTCTACAATATACTGCAATACCACTATGTGACCTGTTTGGTGTAATTATGTTTCTACTGTTATGCTTAATTTTTTGTGTAGTTTGAATGAACAGAAATGTATTTCATTTTCAAGATAACTACACCCCTAAGAAAAGTTTGCACCTCAACAACAGAGCCAGCGTGTCGAGGCATTTGATGCATGCATCCTCCACATCCTTTCACACATGCACAGATACATAGGCATTTGCGTCACCGGCAGTATGACGCAGTAGTTCACACAATTTGCAGAAGTTAAAGTTTCACACAGAACGGCTGCTGCTCACCACAACCGCAGAATTAACCATGAGACACACACAAACACACACACTCACACACTTCCTCCCTGGCATGTGAGAAATGGAGTGCGAATGAGGAACAACAGCTACATCCATATCTGACAAAAATAAAAGAAATCACATTAACTTTATATGTTTTTATCTATTAATAGATGTTTTTTAAAAGCAGTCACACAAAAAATAATCTCATGATGTGTGATACACAGCTAATCATCAAACCCAGTTATCATACAGGGTTTAAATAAAGCTTTAATGTTATGATGACAGTATTAAAAGTACAGTGATCTCACACATAGTTTGTTCCTTTTAAAAACCAATAACCAAATTTTTATAACCAGCCCATATAAAAGCAAAGGTCAGCAGGATGACAACATATTTCCATAATCATTCAATTGATCAGCTTCTTAATCAGACGACCACACTAATTTTAGGAACGATTAAAAGCAGACTTGATGCTCTCTGAAAGGTGGACTTTGTCTTGTTTTCAGCTCCAGTGATTGTGGGTCCTTCATCTTCAATTATGCAACTGTAAAATACCTTTTCATTAGTAAATTCACTTTGTTTTGTACAGTGCATGTCACCTTAACTACATCTGAATTCAGGATTTTTTGGTACAAGGAAGCAGTGACTCAAAAAACCCAGGCTTTATATTAGAAACTTGTTCTAACAGTAGTTTTCAGTCTGAAAGTCTGAAACTTGTCCCGGTTCTCACAAAAATGGTAAGAATTCTCAAATGGCACCTTCCCACACACACACGGATCATTGCACACACCTTTGCATCTCTCTGACTTCCACTATACATCACACATTTTCTCCCTCACATACTAATATGTGAATATTTATTCATATTTGATGCCATTTTGGATAAAAATCAATCAGGTAATCAAGTTGTCGCCATGAAATCGGCGCTCCACTGACGTTTTGCATATTCACCGCCGCTCACATCATTAAAAACACATCCATCGACGCCAACACTGCCGACTCGCCTTTAATTAGTTTGAGCAAACATATCGAGCTGCGTCTCTCACACACACACACTCACACATAATAACTAACACTAACTGTAAAGAAGTCTGCAGTGCAGTAATGCTGAATCTGTATAATTTCCATAAAACAGTTAAAGCACAAAACTGCTGGCCTTTGTCAGACTAAAACTGAAAGTGAGCTGATGTGAGTTGCATTCTGGGAAAGTTTTGGCTGCTGGGAAAATAGAGCCATCCACATCCATACAAAGGTCGGCTGGTCAACAGTTAAATTTAAATTAAATCTAATAAATATTATTGTTTTAGTTAATTTATTGAGCAAATAAAATGAGACCCCGGGCCTGTATTTATCCAGATATGAGGTCTTCACTCAGAGGAATTGTTTGGCATTTTGGGAAATACCTGTACTTGCTTTCTTATAAAAATTAGGTGAGGAGATTAAAAGTTCTTTCATATCTATCCAGTAACTGTAGACTATAACTAGCAGCCACTTAGCTCAGCTCAGACTGGAAACCAAGAAACAGCAAACCTGGCTTTGTCCAAAGTCAACAGCCGGCCAGCAGCTCTAAAGGCTTTTTCAGACCAAAATATACCATCAAAATGCAAATATTCATATTTATTTTAATGTGAGTACTCTGGCTATGCTGCCACTTAAGAAAAACCTTTTAAAAAACCCCCAAGATTCATTGCCGTACTGTAGCAACACAAACTCTGGTCTTCAGTCAGCACATCCACCAGCCAACACCCACACCTTTTCAGACCTTGATGCTCCAAACAGAGGACCCCTCAGAGTTTTCATTTAAAGAACAGAAACCAAACAATCATGCAACTTTGCACGGTTGTCAGGAGTGAGAGGGTGAGAAGTCGAAATGTTTGACCTCTCTCAAACTCCCTTGATACTTTTTGCATGTGTAGTACAAACAAGAACAAGAACAGCTGCTGAGCGCTTTTTTTGATGTTTATTAACAAGCTCTACGGTTTAGTTTGTTTGGTGCACAGGGCGACTTTACTGCCTCAATAGATAAATGTCTCACCACCACCTGCATTCATAGAGAACAACTTGTTCTGTAGAATCCTCCAATTCTGGACTGAGTCATAAAACAGTGTTGATTTTGGGCTAATTTTTGTGCTTTTGAAGCTTCCTTTTACATTAAACTCTACCATAAACAACATATAGTTTTGACAGTAAAGCACTGCCTGCTTGTATCTGCCAACATTAGACAAGAGAATAAAAAAGCTAATGGCTTCCAGTTTGATGGGTTTTGAATACAATCTAGCAGCATGAAGCACTTCTGACTCTAATGTACATAATGTGTGAATTTCCTTAGTTTGAGTGGTTTCTCTTGAGGGATGGAAATGTGTGTGTATGTGAGTGTGTGTGTAAGTGCCTTTGAAGCGGCTCGCTTTGCCCAGAGCTGCTGATGGAAAACCTCTCATGTGTCGAAATGACCGCATCACCTCTTGCTGCCCACACACACACACACACACACACACACTCACACACACTCGCACAAACGTACACTTTCACACTCACACATTCCCTTGCGCCTTACCGCTCCCACAAAGCCACAATGCATCTTGGGAACCATTAAGGAAACCAGAGACCACCGCAGTGGGCAAAGGACACAAACAGAGGGAGAGAGGAGGAGGGCGAGAGAGATAGAGATGGATGATAGAGAGTGAGAAAGAGAGAGAGAGAGAGGAGGTTAAACAGGCTTCAGGAGACTGATCATTTCTCTCTATTGCTTCATTATGATTGTGATGTGCATATCGCAACGTATGGAAAACCACTGTGGTAATATGGTTGAAGGTTAGACGGAGGCCAGTGTTGTTCTTTAATGAGGCTAAAAGTCTTCTGGCAGCTTCTGTAGGCTGCAACATACATTACACCTCAGAATATGAGACTGTTGTATAACTTAAATTGGTGCACTGCTCCTTTAAAGACACTGAACAAAGAGTCTGAAAGTACTTATACACAAGTAGTGCACTTGAGATAAATTTTGAGGTAACTGAACTGCACTTGAGTAGTTGCATTTCATGTTTTTGTTTTGCAACTACACTACATTTTAAAGGCATATATTTTACTTTTTTACTACATTTATTTGAGCTTTTGCTGTCAGTTAATTTTCATATCAAGGTTTTTAATACGTCAATCAACCAGTAACTTTAATGTATTCTTTTAAATGAAGCTACGCAGCTGTACATAAAATAATTAGAATAAGCTCTAACTTTATCAGCTAAAACTATATAGTGATGTGCATGTTATTACATTATTTATTATTATCCACCTATATTAAACTGTATATGACTCTAAAATATGCTGGCTGTTCTGCATATTAATTACTTTTGGTACTTTCATTATGTTTTGATGCTGATGCTCTTGTACTGAAGTGAAAAGTGGACAGTTTTGCATATTTCCTGTAACATGTCTGCAAATTAAAAAAAAAGTCTGTTTATTTAGGTAAAAAACAGACACAGCAATCAGTGCAGATTATGTGTGGGAATTTTTAAATTAGCCTTGTTAACCGCTTTCACAAACAGATGAATTTTCTTTCTTCGTAACTGCTTTTATTTTTAACATTATTATGGTTTTCAGAGTCTCATATTCAGTATTTTCTGGCTACAAGAAACAAGAAATGACAGGAGAATATATATTAGAGGGGAACAAATCAGGAAAAAGAGTAGGAAGATCAGGGTTGTTGTGTGTTGAGAGTGATGCAGAGGGACAGCTCAGTGATTGTCACCTGTGATGCTGCTGATATTGACGCCATCTGAACCCGAGAGGCTGTGCTTTAATGCTAACCACTGCACTCTGCTGGGGCATCAATCACGCTCACAAGCATACAGGCACTACAGACAGAGCAGACCAGTAACACATCAACTTTTGCTCAGCACACAATGCTTGTTTAGTAGATGCTTGAACCGGCTAGTTTTACACTTCTTCCCTCCTTCTAGTCTTTTTTTAATAATTTTTCCTTTGACAGGAGAGGTTTAAAAGTAAATGATGAGTAGAGATAATAAGCTACGATAGCTGCCTTTGTTTTGGACTCATTTTCCCTCCTCCTCTCCTTCCAGTGTCTCCTTTATTCACCTCTCTCACCCCTTCTCCCACCTCCCTACTTTCCCTCTCATTTTTCCTCCTCCTTTTCCTTCTGTCATTTTATTTCTGACCTCGCTCCCTTTTCGTTTGTCCTTCTCCTCCTCCCATTCCTCCTTTTGTCACCTCTCCTACATCATCTTCTCATCTGTAGATCTGTAGTTTCACTCTCTTTCCTCTCCTCCCCTGCTGTTCTTATTTCTTATCCTCCTCCCTGTGATGTGACCTGATCTCAGTGGATCAAGTGTCATTTCTCTGCTGTAATTAAAGTCCAGTTTACTGCAGTCCACTCTGGTGTCGAGTGACAAGACGAGAGAGGGAGGGAGTTCACCTCCTTCTCTCCTCCCTTCTCCCATTTTCCTTCCCCCATCTTAATCTTTTTAATTTTTTGCTCTCAGTCCCTCTCTTGTCTTTTCCTTTTCTCTGTTTTTGCCTGTTTCTGTCTTTGATGTTTCCTCATGCTAAGCTAACAAACTCTTGGCTCTAAGTCCATACTTGAATTAAACAGAGGCAGTTTGGTTAAGAATTTCAGTTTCAGACAATGAAGAGGTATTCTGGGGTGGGGGGGGGTTTATCCACCTTATCACTGTTCACCATCAGGTTAACAGGGACGAAGTGAAGCTCCTCTCAGTCTCAGTTGATTTCTGTCCCATGTTGCTGACTCTGCCTTTAAAATGACTAATCTGTAGAGTTGGATTATAGATCTGGTTGGGCAAAGGCTTCCTCTGATAGGTCTAATTATAGTGGGTCGCCACGGCGATATGATAGCCAGGAAGTATCATCTCCCCCTACCCGAGACTAAGCTGATCACATGACCTGGTTTTACCTGAGGAAGGCAGCTTGATGAACAGGTTCTAATTACATTATGATCAGCACAGATTTGATAAAGAGGAAAGGCTTAATTTTAAAGTTTTATACTGTATCTTATGACCGAAAACACTACATTATAAGTGCAGATTTATTTGGGAAGAATTTATAAGCACCATGATAACCAAATCTTTATTTTGTCATGCGTAAGAGTTTCAATGGTGCACTTTCATATTCCTAACTAAATTTACATTGAATTAAATTACCAAACATTTATTTGATGCTCAGCAGAAGCAGAGCAGAATTACTTCATCCTGAGGCCCCGTCATGTGCAGGATTCCTGCTACAAAATCTGATAGAAGGACCTTATTTTTTTCATCTATTTGCTTTCATTGTGCATATTCTTAGACAAAACTGAATTTAAGTTATGATGAAAAACTCATTGACATACAGTAAACCTGGAGCAGATAACAGGGGGTAAATAGGGCCACCAATCGCTTGTTTTTGCCCATGGGCCCCATAGTGGTTTAATGCTTTTGTCCACATTGTTTTTGTAATTATAATTCACTCATAATGTGCTTGTAGCAAGCTTATGATGCATTAAGACCACTTTCAGTGTTGCCACAGTCTTCAGTCTGTGATTACTGATGGATTGTATGTGTGTGTGTGTGTGTGTGTATGTGTGAGTGTGGGTGTTCGAGTCCATTTCCAGAAAACAATACACTCACTCGCCTCAGCCGTT
>JAPZDY010000017.1:4122255-4136626 GCA_029783645.1 Ctenochaetus hawaiiensis
AAAAGAAAGAGAAAGAGAAAGAAAAAGAAAAGAGAGAAGAGGGAACAAAACAATGATGAAAGACTGAAAGAAAGAGACAATGAAACAAAAAACTTAGAGACCCAAAAGAGAGATACAAGAAGAACAAACACAAAAATGAAAGAAAAAAGTGAAGAAATAATAAAAAAGAAGAAAAGGCACTGTAAAAGCACGATGTCCTTCCATTTTTCCCTCCATCCATCCATACTTACCTTCCACAACACGCATCAGTGCTTGTAATGTGTATGTATGTGTGTGTGACGTTCTCCATTGATCCCCTGTCATCCTGATCACATTACGACCCCCCTCCGATTAGATCTACATTTTTAATTTTCCTCCATAGATGACAAAAAAAAGGCTGGGGCTCAGGATGGAGCGGTGGAGGAATGAGAGGAGAATTCTAGATGTGGATGAATATAAAGACTCAGAGGGGGTCAGCAGGGGTCAGCAAAGGGGGAAGGAGAGAGGAAGATGAACAGAGGGACTTTAAAGCCCCACACTGACTGTTTACTTTCATTTTTCAACTATTTACTTCTATGTACTGTTTACTTTTTAGTACATGTCAAAGCAAATCACATGTTTTAGTATTAGTTCCTTCCATGTAAATATTATTTTAAGTCTATTTCAGTTCAATCTGCCTATTATATAAACAGCGCCAACACCCTGAATATTAAACATATTTTTGACACTTTTTTGGTGTTGTTATCTTTCATTGCTTTTGCATAGAAATGAGCCTTTGTTTTAGTTCATTGTTGGAGTGACAGACAGAGCGAAGCAGTGAGAGCTGTGCTGGTTTTAACAGCATGTCAGACAGATGGCTGCAGGCTGACCTGCAGAGGACACATCCACAGTACATCATCCCTCTGGGGTAAACATACCTCACCTTAATGTTATTAATAATCATATTTATTATCATTACAGTCTGTGGCCACTCTAACCCCCCAGCCCCTAACATGCACACACATGCTGCATGAATGCACACAAGCACATATGAGCAGAGGCAGCAGACACAGTAAGTGATATAGATTACAACACTCGTCACTCCCTGCAGAATAAGAGTCACGACCTTGGTCCAAACGTCATTAAGGGGCTGAATGTCTCTCCATTTTTTGTCTCACGTTCTCTTAACATCTGCTTTGACCTTTTTCATGCTTTTGCATTCTTGTTTAAGGGCACACACTGCAATTAAATACAGTTTAATTAGTGAAAAACAAGAAAAGTCTTTGTACCCGACAGAGAGACAGTTGTCTCTTTGTCAAATGTATTCTTTGGAAAAACAAATGCAAATCAGGAGCAGCTACATTTGAATGCAAACTTAAAAAAAGTCATTATGATTATGAGGTTTTTTTTCAGTTAGTTGCTCTTTACATACACACATGCCTGTGTAATAAGTTTATGTTGCAAGTCTAATGCAGATGCAGAGCTGATGCAGATCTCACAGTGTTTATGTGCCATATTCCTATATTTCCTATACGTACCTCGTGTGTGTGTTTGTGCACTTTTGTTTGCAGCAGAAACATAAAGGCCAAAGTTTGAGAGGTGATATCAGTTCATTATCACATTTTTGTTGAACAATAACATGCCCATATAGCTGCTAATAGCCTTCACACACACACACTCTCTCTCTCTCACACAGACACACACACGCAGTACTAATCACTTGTATTATCAGTGAACCAAAGGTTGGTCTGATTAGCTTTTTCTGCATTGCTCTACTTTTTGTTTCATATAATCATCTCAGCCATGACTCATCAATAACCTTCTTGTTGAAGAGGTGAAAAAAGTTTTAAGTTAAAAGATATGAGAAATAGAATATGGATGATAATTTTGTGTAATTTATTTACAAGAGAGTTACATTAATAAAAATGTATGTATGACTGCCAGTTGTTTTACATTTTACGGCAACACTGGTAAAAACTTTTCCTTGTATTGTGCACTTTGATATAAATACAAGGTTCTTAATTAACTTGATTATTTCCATTACATGTAACTTTATATTTCTACTCCACAACATCTCAGACGCAAATTACTCACTTTTTACTGCTTGGATTAGCCAGAAAATACATTATAACAAACATGAAAACAGAGCTGTTAATCCCATTTTAGAGATAGGTGGTGCGCACAGGACAAATATATGATGATCCTATGGATTATAATGCAGTGCTTTAGATTAAACTACCCTGAAGTATAAAAGTAGCTTAAATCAGTTTAACCTGAAACCTTTACAGCAGTAAAATGCAACATACACATTAATGCACCAGGCAGTGTTTCCACAACACTGATGGAGTCTGGATAACTTTTCTTTTACTTTTTGCTCTCATTCTTGTTCTCTCTCACTTTTCACACCATCCTTACCTCTTCATCTCCTCCCCACAGATAATCTCTTGCTCTTCTTCTCCTCTCCCTCCCCTCCCTCTGTCTTTCTCCTCTTCCTTATTTCTCCATCTGTCTCATCTTGGCAAGGCCATTAACTCATAAATCCAATACAGGCCACCTCAACACTATCTGTCTTCTGCCGATGGAGAGCAGGACGGGATGGAGGGAGCAGAGAGGAGGATCAATGGCTCCCCTGACTGTCAGTCCGCTCACTCGTTTTCACATCCATCTACCCATCGCCTCCTCCGCCTCCTCCTCTCCCCTCCTTCCCTCCCTGTTGTCTTGTTTTGTTCCAAACCCAGCGGAGTGTTGACCGAGGGACCAGATGCTGACACAGCTTCTCCACACACTTACTAATATTGTCAGTATGACTCTGGTGCTGCTGGACAAAGTTATGTATAAGGACGCATTTAAGGACAATATTCTCACAAGACAAGACAAGATAAAAGGTCAGCTCGGTAGCTATTCATGTCATTATGAGTTTAACAACTTGTAAGAATCATGGATAGTTTTGGTAACATGGTTCATCAAACACACAATGTAATAGAACCAATACTTATTTACTGTAATTCATATTCTCTTAAATCGTGAATTTAGATGATTTTCACAACATTTTACTACATCAAAAGGATGCAACCTCCTGACTTTTGTCATTTTGGACTTTTCCTCGAGCATCTCCATGAGGTCGACTGGTGGTTTTGAGTGAAAACTATTAGCTGAATTTCCATGAAATTTGTTTTAGACAATCATGTTCTGCTTATAATGAATAGTTGTGACTTGATGATAATCTTTAGATGTTTTTTGTCTTATGTATGTAATCGTTCCAATACTAAAATACCAACAGAAATGATTTAAATTCCCATCCACTTCAGCTAAATTTTATAGGGTAAGACTGAACAGATTGACTGCCTGGATGTGCCTACCCAGTAATTCTTTGCATTTCTTAAATATGCTGTTATCATTGGGCAAACATTAATTTATGGTTACAGGGTAGAGTGTGCAGAGTAAAGGTCCTTAATTAGGTAATTGTGTTTGAGTGTGTATCTGTGTGTTTACCTCAGCTGTGTTTTAAATAACCCGGAAAAGATGAGGAGCACTTGGTTTACCTCTCCTCAAGTGCAGGTGCAAAGAAATATTGTTATACACAGAGAAAAGATGGCCAGCGGCCTGCGGCTTTGGCACACACAAACACAGGCACTCACACACACTCACACACACACTTACACACATATATACACACAAAGAGTGTGGTTAGAGTGTTTCAGCCCCCAGTGAACCACACTGGCCTCTGGTGAGCCACAGAATCCATGAGGTGTAGAGTGACAAGCTCTCTCTCTGTCTCCAGCAGACATCCACATACCCATAGTGTCTTATTCTTTGTTCAGACTCACAAGTTGCAAAATTGTTCCTCTCTCACACACTTTCAAACACACGCAACGACAGGTCACCATAGTCTGACACCTTTCTCATAGCTTTTTTTTTCAAGTTTCTTTAGCAAATCACAAAATAAATTCACATGTATTATCTTAAAGCAGCTATGATCCATTTTTTACCAAAAGGTCATATCAAAGTGTTGCTTACTGGGATGAACTAAGACTCTGTGATCTTCCTTTGAGCTTTGATCTGCTTGTAAAAAAGCTGCGATGGCCCAAAGTATACCTGCAGCTAAGCTTTCAAAAGCTCAGCTGTAAAAATCTGAAGAACTCATGTCCAAGCAAAACTCCTAAATATAAACAGCCTGCAAAAGAAAGGCCACAGCTATAAGCAAATCTTACTCAGAGGCCTTGGCATGGAAAAGTTTGGGAACCCTTGCTTTTGCTAATATAATTGATGAAGAATGTTAGCCGGCTAATGTTGTCTGCATGAAAAATTTAGCACATGTTCAGAAATGTAGAATGTACCAAACTAAAAGTCAAGTTGAAATAAATGAAAATAATTCTCCTTTTTTTAAATATGGAAATAAGACAAACTACAAGCTGAAATAAAACCACAAATTTAAAGTGGCAGCAAATATTTTTCCAGCATAGTCAGCATGCAAACGTTAGCCAGCCATCTTTGACCTGCGTCAGCCAACGCTGCATGACACATTCAGCTCTCTTGTGAAGAATGAGATCATGAACATTTTAAAATGTTTTTACACACACAAACACACACTCTGTCTGTTCTCTGCAGGCTTCTCTTCACCTTCCATCAATCCAAATGCTTTTATTCAACAAAATGCAACACAGCCATAACATCAGTCACATTAAGCAACAAATGCACACACACACAAACATGTCTACACTGCCATCGTTTTAATAATTGCAGGCATGGACATCAATATGTTTTCTCTCTCGCACACACACATTGAAATACACAAACTGTCAAATCAAACACACTGGTGGTCATGCAAAAGCAACCCACACTTGATCTTATTCTCTCTGTCACTCACTCATTCACTCACACACACACACACACCCCCACACACACACACACACACACACACACACACACACACACACACAAACTCAGGTCGTGCCCTTCTCGTGTTTCCTTTGACACATGGTAATAGATTCCGCTGTAGCTCTACGCCTCGGCTAAGTGGCCTCACCTTTCACTGAAAACAAATCACTCTCTTTCTCTCCTGCTCACTCACAAACACACACACACACACACACACACACACACAAACACAAACACCTTTTTTCCTCCAGCTCTCCCTTTCCACACACTCTTTCTTTCTCTCTTTCCATTTTCTCTTTCACCCTCTCTCTCCTCTTCATCCTCATCTCTGACCTTCCTCCTCTCCCTCTCACATCTGTCTCCCATGGGTGCTCTCCTCTTCCTCCCCGTCACTCAGCCAACCATCCTTTAATTTCCATCCTATCTCTTCTTTTCTATCACCTCTTCTTTTTCTCACTTTCTTTCAGTCTCTTTTAACCTGGAGTCACTGAAATTTTCATTTGTGATGTTTGTCTGTTGTACCATAAATTAATCACTGTTTATTGATCAAAAAGTCCACTTTTTAATTGTTATTGTATCAAAACTTACTATTGATGCAGTACTAAATTAGAATAGAAGTCATAATAGTGGTATAGTAGACATAAAACACACAAATACAGCACTGGGTTTAACTTTGTCTCTGTTAAATCTGTTTATATACATATGTAAAGAACCTTGGAAACCTTTTTCAAAAGTAAATTATATAAAAAAAGTAAACTTAGGTTGTACTGACTATTGTTACTTTTATCATTGCTGTGTAATCCAACTTTTACAAATCATATCAATTTAATTTCAATCACGTTATCATAAAACTTATTTTTTATTTCTGTTACATGTTCCATATATTATCACCTTGAGAAACAATGATAGTATATTAATAATAAATGTAATCTTAATATATTTAACAAATACTTGATACATTTCTTATTATTTTCAGTGTATTTTGAAATTGTTCTTTGATATATTACAGTTTATTTTTTAATTGTACATAGGGTTAAGGTAAGGGTTGATTTGTGGGTGGTTTTTTTTAGTGTTTTTTGCATTTGATTTAACCACTAAGCCTCCAAAGGACCCATGTTTATAGGTAAATATATGTACATATTGTCAAAGGTGTAGTTTTGTTTTGCCAAAGTAGTCAGGAATTCCTCCCAAAATTATTAATTAACATACAGTGTGTTTAGACCAATGTTATTTTCTACAATTTTATTTTAAAAAATAAATAAATTACATTTGTTAAAAGAGACATAATTTTTGTAAACTCAGCTTTACTAAAAAGAGCGCTTTCCTTTACTGCTTCAGTTTAATTAAGCATATTTTTAGGGAAAATGTTCAGATGAAATTTTTAGATTAAATAAAGAAAACTCATGTGGAGGAGTTTTTCTTTTATTGAGCCCTGGTTGGTGAGTGCAGGCTTTCCTATCAGCCTGCAGGTAAACTTCAGTTAATCAGTGTCTTGTAAAAACCCAGAGAGGCAAACTAAAACCAGATTTACTTGAAAAGATTAAAATCCAGTGGGGCTTCCACTTTATCCTTTTCTTGATGTATTTGGATAATCACTGAAAATGTATTGAGGCTGGAAAACACCATTATTTATTTCAGGAAAATAACTTTTATGTTAGAACCTTTTTCATCTTTCATCTTTTGGTAGTTTATTTTTTATTGACATCCAAATAAATTTTATATCCATTGACCAAATTAGAATTTTGAAATAAATGTAGGTTTATTGGAGGATTAAGAGACTTCATGTTGAAATAAAGTAGGACTTTTTACTGTTTTTTTCAGATATTTATGAATGAATTATTTCATATATAAATAGACTAAAACTACTAAACAAAAGCTTGGGGCAGACCCTCCTGTAATGTGCATCAAGCCATTTCAAGTGGATCAACTTTTTCGGCCTCTTCCTCTATGGACACCATTCTTAGAGGAAGTCTGCCCCCTAGAGGCGACTGAACAAAAATATTCTGGCAGAGTCTGAACAAAGACAACAGTAGAGAAAGAAAGATGTGTGCTCTGATATTTTGCTACCTTTATTCTCACTCTTTGAAGACGTATCGTCATCGTAAGAGAAATGGCCATGATTTTGTCTTGTATCTTTCTCTCAGTGGCTCCCTGCTGTTGAAAGTGAAATGAAACTCTTACTTTTGTTTTGTAATCCTGAAAATTCTTTTAGGAAGTATAGTAAGAACATATCAAATAATTCTTAATATAGCAAAAAGACATTGTGTCCAGTAATAGACAGAAAAAGTGAAAGAAAACAAATAAGATCATACATCAGAATTCCACCTTTGTGACAACATTTTCAAAATGACTGGCCTACACAGAGCACTGACTGACCTCGACCCCATCTAACGCTTTCAGGACAAAGTACAAAACCAAATGAGCAGGACCTCATCACCTAAAATCAGTAACCTGCCTGAACCTGGGAACCAGGAGGGTGGAGTTTGTAATAAGAGGCTCACGAATGGCCAGCTAAAAAGAGAACAGTGCTGGTTGGAAGGGAAACAACCACAAATATGTTGACTATACTGGAATGACAAATGAAAGCTCTGTGTTTGCTCGTGCTGACCTTTCCTCTCTGTCTCTGTCTGGATGAACTTCACTGAGAGATTTAATTAGTAATGTGAGGAAAAGATATTTTGAACTAATGAAAATGTAAAAAAAAAAAATAAGATCTGGTTATCAAACCATCCCAACTGAGTGGTTGTTATTTTAATTACAGAGATATTTCCCTGACCTTTTGTGCATAAACCTAACCAAACCTTATCCAAAGCCTTGTACCATCATACAAGGATTTATTTTGCAATAGTGATTTTTAATAGATATGAAGGGAACATATGAACAATCCTGCTGATAGGGAAATCTAATTAGAAGAAGTTTGTTGTTTTGTCACTTAACATGGATAACTAATATACAAAATTAGGCTCACTTATTCAGATTTTCATCTTATCTTTGCTTTTTTCCAGTAATTAATTAGTTATTTTCCTCTACAGATCCCTATGAAAATATTAAATACTAGTGGTTATAGTAGTCCATGTTACTCCATGAAAAGAGCTGCTTCTGGTGAATGTCATTTTGAAAAATTACCCAAGACTAATATTTAAAAACCTGAAAATAAAGACAAAACTGCATCTCTAAAGCCACCAGTGGAAAAAATATAAATATGGGCATGGAGAGTCATTTTAGGAACTGACCCTTTAATATATTTGCATTAATATATCAATATAAATTCTGATGTTTTTTTTGTTTTTTTTTGTTTGTTTGTTTCTCAGGGAAAAGTCAGTAATGTTTCATATGGAGAAGAAAAGGATGGATAGACTGCAGAAAGAGGTAAATAAATGAAGAAGAACTGGGATGTGTGAACACAGAGATGCAGATAGACTGAACAGAGAAGATGGATGAGCTGAGAAAAAGAAGAAGATGCTTCTTTTTATTTCCCTCCAACCTCTAACTTCCTGTCGCTCTCCCATCCCTCATGCAACATACACACACACACACACACACACACACACACACACAAACACTAGCACACATACACACACACACACACACACACACAGAGTGTGTGTGTTAGCGTCAAAGTTCTGCAGACAGACAGAAAGCAGTAATGAATGAGTGGATGCTCTTCAGCTGAATTCTCTTCGCCCAGCAACTGATACTCACACACACACACACACACACACTCACACACAGACACAAACACACAAAACTCCATATCATTGTTACTCTTTGCAGTGTTTAGTATTTTGTGCTCAATGCCTCTTCTTCACCTCGACTTCCAACTTCATTTATCTTTCCTCCATCACTTTGTTGAGTGTCTCGGGGGAATTTGGACATTTGTGGATCACTGGCGAGGTGGCGTCCCACTGTCACTCTGTCAGCTTCCTGTCTGAGGGATTAGTCGTCACATTGCAAAAGAAAAGAAAAAGGCAATAGTCTTCTCTTGGTCTTCTGTCTTTTGGACACGACTTCTCGGCCTTTCTGTGCCCTTTGATGTGCATCCCAAACTTCTTTAACAATCTGTGTGTGTGTCTTCCACCCTTTCTTCCAAGTTCAAACTGACCCCAGGACTCTGTGTGTGTGTGTGTGTGTATGAGTTTGCCATGTCGTTTCTGTGTTTGAATGTTGTATTTGCAAGCTTTGTGTGTGTGTGTGAGCAGTCAGTGCGGCTCCAGGCCCTCATGCGTCAGAGGGCCTTTCTCTTTCTGTGGCCCCTGAGCAAACATATTAAGAACTACCTTATCACTGCTTATACAGCCATGGCCACACACACACACACAACAGACACATGTTAAATACAATCCTAAACACACACACACACTGCATTCACAAAAAGATAGCTTTGACTCCAAACACACAAAGCTCGCCGCCAAACTCCCCAAATGTCACAGATCCATCGAAGAGGAAGAGGCAGGGCTAGAGAGCCTCTCAGGTCAGCCATTGGTTGATGCTCAGCCATTTAAAGGTGAACTCGGGTTTATAAAGGCAAAATTTGTGCATTAGGAAAAGAAACGCGTCCAACATACTGTTGACAAGCCTTCTTCAAGAGGCGCATCCACAGAAAATGACCAGAGGGACTGACTTTGTTGTACGGGAAGATATTTAACTGTAAATTTGTGGAGAAGACGAGGAGCTGAATTAGACGAATACCAACATCTGGTTGAAAAACAGAAGAAAAGCTTAAAAAACTTCTTGACCTATCACAAGTGAAGAGGTTTGCTGTTATTGGGTAATCAACAGGACTTCAAAGTACGAGGCACTTAAAGAACTTCAGAACATCAAAATCAACAACAAGCTGTTAAAAAAAACAACTTGAAAATCATCTTGGCTTATGTCTGCACCATCGACAACATCTGCAACATCAGCAGAGGGTCAGAAGGATGAGTTGAGAGAAAGAAGGAACAGCACAGTCTGAAAACCTGTAAAGCAGAAGAACACCTGGAACAGAAACCTGACCAAACTTCAGTAGAAAGTCTACTAACTCTCAGTAATAACAGTTCTATTTATTTGAAGTGTTCATTAACAAGCACCATGTCTAACAGTGCAGTGGTAGTGTCTGTGATGAAGGTTGCCATGATGATGCTGATGATTCTTGGGATGGGAGTGGAGGGAGCACCCACCGAGAGAGGTAAGGAAGCTGCTGAGATAACAGAGAAGAAAAACTAATGCTGATGAATGCAGTCTGAGCTGGATACAAACCTTAGAAAGCTTTTCAAGGTGCTAAATGACAATTGAAGTAAACTCAGTTTTAATTTAAAGAGAGACTAAGGTTGCAGTTAAAATTTCCACATACTTAATTTCCATCTTGCATAAAGAGGACACAATACATCCAGTGGCACTGGATCATCCAAAACATAGTGTTTTCACTACATTTTGACAAAAATAATTTAAAAAAGGTGCTAAGTTACAGTAATTAAGCAGCCAATAATTTGTAAAAGTCTAAGAATATTTAGGAAGTCAGTCATACAGTTTTCACTGTCAAAGCGTGAAATTTGTACAAAAACAATGTATCAGTAATTTTTTTAATACTGGAGGCTGTCCTAATTTTAAGATGATCTGGTATGAATAGACTTTAAGATAATGCTAAACATCTATGACATATTGATCACTTATTGTAAAATATCTTTTATCCTGATATTAATAATATAGGCTTAAAAATATTTTAAAAATGTGGAGTTTTGGCATGTTGGAAAATTGTACACATGTTATGGCACAATCATGTATCAGAGTTTGAACAGATTTGTTTTTACCTGGAGGATCTGTGCTCAAACATCAAACGATGACCTGACATTTAAATGCTAACAAGACTAAAAGGGTTGCTATAAGTTGAAGATTTCTTTGGTCCAGTGTGAGCTGCTAACATTCCTTTCATTCCTTACAAAAACTCACTTGGAGTGTGTGTACATGTGTGTATGCGTGTGTGTAGTAGGCGTCACTTTGTCTTAACACAAACAAATTGAGCTGCATTGTTACACCAACTCAGACGTCACAAAACACACACATAAACACACCTCATACAGCTCTTATGTCACAGCTGAAGGTCCCACAGTAACTCCTTAGCAACCAGCAAAGCAGCAATCCCATCAAGTAAGTGTAGCATATGTGTGTGTGTGTGTGTGTGTATCAAGGACTATTTAAGGGTCATGTGTATGCAGCGGCATCAGCAAATTAAAGACATGGACTAAGCAAGCTTTCTCATAGAAAACAAAAAAGGAATAGATTTCTTTTCAGCTGTTCTGAGATTGAACGAGGCCTCTTTCCTTGCATGGGACCTTTAGAAAAACATGGACATTAACAGTGGTGTACTTCTGTGAAAAAAATGGCCAAGCATTAAATCTGGGCCAGCTAGTGAGCAGTCACCATAACGCACAGAAAGGGTGCACTCTGAAAAGTTAACGGTAGCACTTTATCAGTGCTGGAGAAAGGCCTGGCTTCACCCATTATCATTTGTCTGGGGGGGAAACCCCTCTAGTTAGTTTGTATTTCTTTAAACTAATCACAGTCATCCGAGGACGCACAAAGCCCAGGATGTCCTTTCAAAATAGCAACATGCAGATAGCAGAAGGTGGGGAGAATGCCCCAATGGGGAGCTTGTATCCACAGTTGCAGGTTAAAATGTGCAACAGGTGACATGTCGGCTGTGTACAGCTGACTGTCTAAAACTGATGTCTTTTAACTCATGATGTCCTCTGACTAAGGCAACATACATATGTGTTAAATGCATTACACACTGGGGTCCTGCATTTAAAAATATATTTATAATGTGGAGCTACTTGGCATAAAAATAGTCAAAAGTATCAAACTACAAGTATCTGACCACAGACCTAAACTCATCATAAGGGGTGAATTATTAAATTTTCCTCTAAAATTATATTAACTTTTTTTCTCAGGCTTCATGAAACATCCTCATCCTCCTCCCAGTCTCACTCATAATTCAGCTGGACCACAGGGGTTTTTAGGACCAAAGCCAAGCGAGTACCTGAAACACTGGCTTCTGAGTGCCAAAGCAGCTGGAGTGGATGGGACGGGGAGAATCACTGACCGAACAGCTGGAACAGGAACTTTGAATGCAGACATCAGAGGAGAGCGAGTGAGGAACAACCCTGAGACAAGCAGGCGAGACAAACGAGCCCAGATGCTGAAGATGATCTCAGCCCTGGAGGAGCTGCACAGAGCGTTCAACAGCACGCTGAGCTCCCGAATCACCATCATACCACGAGGTAATGACTCTCCAGAAGTCTCAGAACGTCTCCATACGTTTATCTCCTGATGACTTTTTGGATTTCTGTGAAAGAAACCATGAGTGTGGGTTTTGGTGATGGAGGAGTGTGAGGAACTTTTGTACTAAAGCCTGTTTTGTTTTGTTTTTTTATTTCAGCTCATGGCAGAAATCCAGGAAGAAAGAATAAAGCAGTAAGTTCCTGTGAATAATTTGCACTCATATATCTCAACAACAAGTCTTTTTTATTGCCAACCTCCACTCAACTCTTCATCATACAAGGAGCAAACCTTGGTCACATAGATATGTGCACATCACTCTTCTACATGTGTTATTCTCAACACATTACCCTATAAAGTTACCAGCTGTAAGAGATGCTCGAAAAACAGTAAACATTAAGATCAATCAATCAAGAGGTCTTCTGCACCACAAATATACATTTAGGTCCAAAAAAAGGCACTCTGGAAAAAAAAGAGGTTAAATATGTTAAGAAGAAAATAAAAAACAATATAAATACAAAACAGTCTGAAGAACGCGAAAAAATAGATGCCTTTCTTAAATCATGGTTTTAAAAATTTTGTCCTCCGGAAAAAATTTACAAGGATGCAGATAGTTTGAAATGTTTGTTTTCAATAATCACCTCCTCCGTCCTCTGGTTGAAGCTTCCTGCTGTTGAGGGAGGGGTGAAGCCGACCACTGCGACCCCAGCGGTCGACAGCACTGCATCCAGAGCAAGTGCAGATGTCATCATCCCCAGTCTGAGTGGTCGAAACTTCAAGAAGTCCCTCCCATCACAGAACAAGAAGACCAACAAAAGAGGTGAAAGTCAGAGGCCCAAACTTCAATTTATCTTGGTATTTAACTCAAGGATCCATGCATATTCAATGTCCATGAACCTGTAAATAAGTATTGGCATAGTTTTGTAACCAAATGTTATTTTTCTTCTTCTTCTTCTCTGTCTCCAACAGTGTGTTTCTGGAAATACTGCTCCCAGAACTGACTTTCTTTCAGCCAGCACTGAGCTTTCTGCTGCTGGTCTTCTTTCATTCTGTCCCTCTTTTACTCCCTCCTCTCCCACTCACCCATCATCTTCTCCCATCCAGTCAGGCTCAAAACTTCTGAACATTCTTTAATCTCTGAGTAGAAGTTTTATGCAAAGATTTCCAAATGTAGTTATTACAGACTCTTATTATCATGTTGAACTATAATCTCTATTACCAGAAGCATATTAAATTTATGGCAACAGAAGAATGGCTTTCATCCTCTGATAAATACGAAGCTAGAGGCAGCAGCTACTTAGCCTAGCTTAGCCAACTTAGCTTAGCATTGAGGCTAGAAACAGAAACTGTCCAAAGGTAAGACAGAAATCGGCTCCTCTGAAGCTTACTAATTTAACTATTATATCACCTTTTTTATGTGTAAAAGACAGAAAAATAAATTAAAATGACTTAATAAAGTTACTCTTCTCAATAAAGAAATAGTGCATGCTATCCGTAACCAGCCATAATGTGTCACTTAGTGAGCTTTAAAAGTGCTTGAGTGACTATTTTTCTTGGTTTCAGTTTTTGTACTTTTGCTAGCTGGCTGCTGAAAAGAGTTGTGGTTTTATGCAGAGATTATGTGTTATATCTTGGCCTCTTGCATGCAGCCAATAACACATACAACCCCCCTTTCTAAACGAGAAATAGTCATTCTTGCTCTTTTGTGGATTTTGTGACCTTTGGACAGAGTTCAGCCTGCTGTTTCCACCTGTTCAAAGTTGTCATGCTAAACTAAGCTAACTGACTGCCATAGCTTCATACCTACTGAGTTGCTGTTGTTAATGTTAAAGTTTAAGATGAAACTCAAATGATGATCAAACATTTGTTAACCTGTAACCTTCATCCATCGACCCATCCATCCATCCCTCCATCCAGTCTCACTTCCTCTCTTCTGGCTCCTTTCTGACCCCTAAGTGCTGGATGACCGTTGCCATGACACCAGGAGGCCTCGCACCTCCACCCACGCCGGCGCCAGCCCTGACTTGGACCTTTTCATTCACTCATTAATTAACAAGACTGACCAATCAAAGATGACGATGTGTGCTCGTGGCCGAGCGCATGAACAAACAGCCCTGTTAACTCTTTTCTTTCCCTTATGAGACGGACACACGTCGTTTTTGAATGTGTGCTCTTACTTTAAAATAAAGTTGACTTCTAGACGGCAAAAACCCACTGTGACAATAAAGATTGAATTTTTATTTTTATACAGACACACTCTCTTTAGTTGTTCATTATG
>JAPZDY010000017.1:4155469-4181181 GCA_029783645.1 Ctenochaetus hawaiiensis
AAAGCAATAAAATCCAAAAGTGTGACATTTTCCCTGCCCTAACCTGAACTTAACAGATCAGACTGAGTACAATTAAAAGCGAAAGGGTTTTTGTACAATATAAAATTTCCACTGCCCATAAATCAGAAATGGAAGCAGTTTTATATCCATTTCTTGTAGCTTGTATGACAATGAGGCTCATGTCAGCTATGGTATTCTTTTGACCAAAGTGTCTGTTTCCCCCAAGAATTTACATTCCTGGACTTTTATCGCTATTACTTGATTTTTAGTGGAGAAGTGAATTATCCTTACACTCTTTTAACGTCTCTTCGTATCTGCTAAGTCATGGATCTACAACAGTGGTAGGCTGGTGAAGTTAACGATAAAACAATTCAACCATTTTCAATTTTTTATCAGTAGGTTTTTGCTGGAAATGAAAGTAATTTAATGCATTGTACTTAATTAAAATTGAATTACAGTTTGTTTCTACACTCAGACATCAACATGAACCCTTTTTATAATAATGGTTAGTTTAACCTAATCAAAGTCTCTTGAGTATACCAGAATAAACAACCATACCTTTGCTTCTTGGTTTAAAACTGGAAAAACGCACTGACCATTCTAATAAGCTTACCTAAAGGAACTACCCTGGCATCCAAATTTGTTTGATACCTTTCAGTTCATTTTGATTTCTAAGGGCCATTACCAATTGACTGTGACCAAAACACCTCTAGATACAATGATCAGCGTTGCTCAGTTTGTGAGTTTGATCTAAGTTTTTTGAGCCTATTTAAAGCATTCTGGTACATCGAGATATCAGCAAAACATGTGAAATGGGACTTTTCAAATTTGAACTGCTAACGCTCTTCTGTCAGTCATCATATCAAATTTGCCCCATATAAAGTAAATTTAAATGGGGCTGTAATTGGCCTGAAATTAGCCTCTTTAAATGAGAGGGGGGCCGGACCCATCTGCCAGATAGCATAAACTAGGCTTGGCAGATTAGTCTGGTTCACCAGGTCAACAAAAAAACATTCTCTGAATATTTAAAATGAGTAACAGGCCGTACAGTTGAGTTATCATATCTAGAATCCGGCGTTTAAACCAGGGTTCAGTCAGTTCAAGTTTAAATAGTTGGCAATTACATCAGCATCTAAAGACACTAATACCTGATTGATTATAATTAGATTCAAGCTGCTGCTTCAAGTGTGATTATTGAAGTAGGAAAAAACATAGTAAGCTTATTATTTTTATCCCTGCTTACACGGTCATAAGTCATGTGTGTGCTGTTCTGCATATAGCACAGAGTGTCATGTCCTGATCAGCTCATGGTAAACAGGAAACTTTGTTTGTAAGGCTGGCAGGCAAAGGCTGATCTGGGCTAAATAGCTCATGACCTTAAAGATGCAAGCAGTGTTCTGTCTGAAATGACACAGTGAATGACTAATAGATGGTAATAAAAACACTTGTCATTTTTGTCACTCATTCCTTTTGTGGTTTACCGCTCCATCCTTATCTATACTGATTAAGGAGGAACCTCTCAAGGACAGAACAGCAGATGTGCTACAGTAGTCCTCCTGAGGGCTTCAACATGTGTCATGCTCTGTTTTAGCACAGCATGCATTCAAGCTAAGCTACGTACTGAAAGAATGTCTGGTGAAATGCAATGTGTAACCAGACTGCCACTCTGTTTCTGTTAGCATGCTTATTTGCTTGAGTTACAGTACATGTTAAACATCATTAACTGGAGGTTCCTCAGTGATTAGACCTTTTCAGAGATGAAAGTGTCTGTCCGTTGTTGTGTCACATACCAGTGAACAGTTTTAGATACCAACCTATCTTCATTGTGTGGGTCTTGTGGGGTTAAGGCTTGTTTCTCTGACCTGCAACTACACAGACCAATGAATGTCTACCTGCCTCAGCATCACAGGTTTCATCCTTAAACTCAGGTAAATTACTTACATGAATAAATACAGGGTGTAATTAAGTGAATCTTGAGTCTAAAACGTTGCTGTCAGTTGGTGTGTTAGCGGTTTGCTGAAGATATGAACTAAAGAGAGGATGATTACATGAAGGAGGTTAGTGCACATACAAGCCTATACTCAAAACCACTGCAGAGTAGTAGATTCAGAAAAGGAAAAAGCTAAATTACAGTTCCCAAACTTTATCTCTATCAGGTCCTCATCAGAGGATTGATTTCTGTATTAGGTGAACCCCTCACATTTTCAACATACCATCAGTTAATGCAGCTAAAAGCAAATCATGAATTAAGTTTGTGAGCGATATAAAAAAAATGATTTGACAGTCTAAAGGGCAAGTCGTCATTTAAATTCACATGCATGCCTCTTAAAATGAACACTTAAGCAGTCTCCACATTTCACATTTCGCACAAAATAGTTACAGTTTCAGAGGCACTTCTCTATCTTGACATTCTTGATGTTCACACTCTCAGTTGAGACTGACCCTTTTTATTTTAACACTATTCATTTCCTCTACAGTGTCAACAATATGACTTGTTTTTTGTTTTGTTTTGTTTTTTTAACTCCTACACTGGTAAGATTCTTGAAGAAATCCTCAGGGTGTTGTTACGTTGTTGTTAATTTATTTTCAAAGAGTCATCTGAAATAAATACTGCAGCCTAAGAGATTTAATCTGTGTGAAATCCCAATACAACACACTAAAAGGACTGATCAAATATGCACAATTACACACTCCTATCATTCCATACATCTCTAATGTGAACATTCTAATTTTTCTGTTTAACTCATGATCACTGAAATAGAGGATTAAGTTATTGTTGACAACTTTCCAGAGTTGTCAAAACTATAAGTAAGTACTATAAATTGCTGTGCTGCATGTGCCAGTTACTGTAGGTGACAGAGTTCATGGGTGCAAATCTGGCAGGTAGGCTGTGGGGTGTCAGGCACAGCTGGTGTTTGGGGAGTGGAGGGGGATGCTGAAGGGAGTAAAGCGAGGTAACAAGCCTCTAACAGCGAAGTGATGGATGTCTGACTGCTAAGCTCCATTCTACAAAGGAGCTACTAAAGCGGCTGAAGACATTAATGAGCCACTGGCTAAAGCCTGGCCTGGACTCACTGGACTGCACAAGTTTGCACAACATCAGAGGCTGATTGGTTCATACAAGGGCATGCATTGGATTTACCGTTCCGAAACACAGCCAGAATGTCTGTTGTTACAGGAGTTTATGTGAATTCACCACTTTTTGGACATCTGTTTGTCGAAAACTGGTTTAAAAAAGAAGGAAAAAGTTTGACTGCTGAGATGTATTTTGGTTCTAAAATGTAAGACCTATTTTTAGTGTTGTTAATTCAGTTTTCAGCCATTCTGAAAATTTGAAAAAAAAAAAAAAAAATTCATCAATGTGTTTTATAATCTTTTAAACTACAAGGCCAACTGGGAGCATGTTATTATGTATATACTGATATTAAACTGACACAAACACAAGTGTTTGCTGTGACTCATTAGATCCTCGAAACAGTTTAAAGGTAACGTATCTTAAGGGTTGACAGACATCTTGTGTTTCAAAAAGTTATCTTTAATTTAGGAAGATGCAAGTGTTTTAAATCTTTTTAGCTTACAAAGCACACCAATATACACCCATTACTGCTGACTAATCTTTGGGGCAGTATTAAGCTTTTGATTTGTAAATGTTTTCTTTTCTTGTACCTTTAAGTCAGCCATTCATCACATAATTAAACTTGAACATTTCACTGTAAAACCGGACAATGAAAACTTGTTGAATAACATGTTAATGGAGGGAATAGTTCTCCTTCCATTAACATTGTTAAGATATTAGTATTCTGTATTTTGGCTAGTTTTTGGGGAGGTTGGAGAACTATACTGACATTATCATTCCTTCTTAATCCTGATTCAACAGTTAAACAATGTAAATGAATATTTTCCCCTTTTAAAGTTTCTTGTCTTTATGCCCTTTTGTGAGGGCATTAAGACATGAAACTGTTTTCCTTACAGAAACACTTTAGGCAACAAGTATCAGTATGAGGTGTTAATCCAGCTCATGTTTTCCTGTCGTCTCTCTGCTCTCATGGCTGATTACACTCTGTGCGTTCAGAGCAGGGAGGGCTGTCTGTCTGAGTCCAGGGCTGCACTCATTAGTAGCCAAGCATGGGCAGTGTGTAGCTCGCCAGCCTCTAAACACAGGGCAACAGCAACACATTGAGGAGCTTCTCTACCAAACAGCAGCATGTCAATATTTTAGGACTTCTCACTTTTTTTTTCTGCACACTACCTTGTGGTCTTTTACAGACCCGGGTAAGTAGTTTTACCATGGAGTTGGGAAAAATTCACCTGAATCTAAAGACAGCACTGCTGACGATGATGATGTTCAAATGGGGTGAGTAACGGTTCTGATCGTATTTTTTTTTCCTGTGTTGAAGAAAAGTTCAAAGTATTCCTTTAGGCTGACCATTGTTCTGAAAAGAATATTAGGATTTAAATCCCAAGACAAATTCTGTGTGACTATGTGCTTGTTGTTTGGAGTTAGCATATTCTTTTTTTCTGTGAAAGCATCAGGTTGCATGAGAAAGGTAATTACAAGGATTACAAGGATGTAAATACCCAAAACAAATATTTTACCTCATTTACACCTACTGCGTGCTAAATGACCAGGAAAAAAAAAGTATTGCTTTTCTCATTTTATCCTTCATTGGATGGTCCAGAGAAACCCTGGGTATTCTCACTTTAATTCTCACTTGATTTAACAGTGAACACGAGCTGGTCTCAGGAATGTCAGCAGTGCTCTCAGAGATGTTGCTCAATGAATACAAGTGCACAAGTGGCTCTTGGGAGGTGCTTATTAGGCTAATATTTTGTTCCCAACACATTAGGAGAGTTAAATAGATAGAGACAGATTGAGAGTGGTTTGTCCTTTGTCACTCACAACAATGACATTGAGATTGACTAATGTTTCACAACACTGTGAAACCATAAGCGTTTAGATTACTGACACTACTGGATGTTACGTAGACAATTATTTCAACTGAGTTCAGTGGATTTTTTTAATAGGAGTTGTGGCTACGCTTAATGTGTATTTTTGTTTTTTTTACCAGCTCTTTCTATTAGATTTGACACATGATTGGTTCAGAATGAGAGGCAGCGCTCCTCAGTCATGCATACTCAAACAGAGCAAACAGGGATGAGACGAGTGGGGAGAGGCTCATTCATATCTGTCTGTCCATGCATGAAGTTGCAGAATGAGGTCATATGAAGTCCAGAAAGTTGTAATGCTCATGTAGCTCATGTAACTGCTCATATTATTCTGTCCTATCAACTATGTATCACCCCTTGAATAATTTCCATTTAATGTCATGTAAAGAACATTAAGCTCATTATGTAGCAATTGATAACAGTTACTGACCAAAAAAAAAATATTTGAATTTCCTATATAGGCAATGTGTATTTGTGTTTGTGCATGTGTGTGAAAGGGAGAATGTGAAATGCTGTTTCTTAAAGCTTAAAATCTTACTGGACCTTTATGGTCTATGGTCCTGTGTTAAGCATTTAAAGGCAGTATGAAACCATATAACAAATAGTTTTATAACAAAGTGTGGATAATAATACCTGTTATACTTATTATATATATTTCATAGTATTAGAGCTTTGTTTGTTTGACAGTATTGTATATTGTCATTTATATTGTTCCACTATTTACTAGTAGCTTAAAATCCCCTCTTAGTTAACAAGTCAATCTGCATGTAGAATAATTATTAAGTGTTCTCAAAGTTGATCACATTTGGGGGAGGGGGTGCAAAAGTATGGCAGGCATGTTACTGGGAGAAAAATGTGGAGTGAAACATAAATGAATCAAATAACAAAGTATCCACAATGAGCTTCAGTGCCCAGGGTTTAGCAGGAGCCCAATGATTCTGTCAGACAGCAAACTGTAGACAAGCTTTGTATTCAGTCTGTTCAGTAAATCAGTGGCAGTTCATGGTTAGTTGAATTAAATTTTCAGATGATACAAAATAGATTAGCTGCTAATCAGTCTGAGAGGAAGGTCAGAGACAAAAGACAGATTATTAAAGATTAAGGGATGATATCATTGAGAGTGTGATGTGAATGACAGACAGAATGCTCTGTTTGTATGTTTGTATGTGGCAGAAGAAAAAGTGGTTCTCTGTATGTGTGCATGTGATAAGGTACATGGGCAGCTGAGCTGTCAGCCTTTTGAGGATATGTCCATTTTTATTAATGGCAGAGAGGTAAACAGAAAACAGAGAGTGAAGGATATATGGCATGCATCTTAAACCCTCAGCTACCAGGATGATCCGGTTGTGACTGTATTAGCTGGAGCTGTGTCAGGTGAATGAGACATCTGTGCCCCTGGTTGTCATTGTCTGATCTGTTTACCCTGTGTCACGTCTGGTACATATGTCTGAACAGTCTGGACCAACCTTGCATGTGTATTCTGCAGACAACCATGAATGATGGGCAGGGTATTGAGTTATTATTATATTTTGTTTTCTTTCTTAAAAGTTCTGCCAATTCTGCTCATTTTCTTAATTGTTGTTTGAACCAGTCTATTCCATTACGTATTTTAAGCAATAAAAATAAGAAAGTAGCTACATACACTTAGTGTTCTTAATTACAGGTTAGTTGAATGTTATTTCATTATATCCATTTTCTGCTACACTATTCTTCCATCCCATTGCATTTTTAAGAAAAAAAGTTTTTTTATGATAGTTTTATAATTACCATGCACTTTCCAGATTGAGATTGAAATTACAAACTATATTTAAGAAAAAGCACAAAGTTTCTGTTGTGTCAGCACAGGCTATATGAGAAACATCCCTTTTAGGCTAAGCCAATCAGCTGCAGAGTAGGGCATGTCATGCTTTCACTATAGTGAGAACTGTAAATCTCATCCACCCCTCTATAGATAAAAGGCTCCTTTCAGAGTAATGAAAAATGAACGGTTCTTGTTAATGGTTGGTTAGTGAAAACTTATTCATGAATCATCTCCTTATTTCACAAAGTTGATCACAATATGATTAGTTTTAAGAATGTTCTGGATGTTCTAGAAAGTCAATACATTTGAACACTTTGAGAAATATAAGTGGGATTTGGAGATCAACATAAATCTCATGTCTATGTGTTAGATATTGGACTGGAATCGGGAAGTGATTAGCCTGACTTAGCACAAAACACTAGAAGCAGGGGGAACCAGCTCGCCTGACCCTGTTTAAAAGAGGTAAATTCAACACTGATGTCAGTCTACTTATTTCAAGCTTAAATAGAATTTTAAAAAACTAATTAGCTTTGTTTCCAAAGATTTAAGTCTTTCTTTTATGTTAGAAATTAATTCCTGCTTGCAGAGCTCTTTATATTCATTACTCAGTTCCTTTTAAGAGTGTGAACAGATGTCCTTGTTTTCCAGGTAAAGTTCCCTTTTGTAACTGCTTGTCCCTAGATGGAGCTGTTCCTAGAAATGTCCCCAGTTTAAGAGAGGGCAGCAGAGCTTATTTGGCAACTTATCAATCATGTTGTGCTTTGTTTGGCAAACAGAGAAGGCTGCGAGCAATGGCAGCTTCATGTCACTCTTCTTCCACTAACTACTTGCTTGTGCTAGATTAAAAAAAACTGAAGTGGAACACTGGGCCAGAATCTAGCGAATACATCCACAACAATACCACCAACATCTTTTTTAACGAGTAAAATGGATATGAAGGACAGTGAAGGAGATAGAGGAGGAAAGGTGAAGATATGATTACAGAACCCAGCAATTTAGTATTCTAAACAGTGTTTCTAAAGATAAAATCATCATTTTTTAAAAAATGATCTATTATTAAAGATTGAAATGGAAAGGCAATGGGGTGTAAAGGAAAAGAAACTAAGGAATACAGTGGGCAAATAGAAGATTATAGGAGAGAGATAAAAAGGTTTGCATGGGTCCAAAAAGTAAAAACCACAAACACAAACAACCTAAAAAACAGGATAAAAAGTTGGCAATCCATGAAGCTGCACTATTATATGAAATGTGTTTATTTCTTAAGCTAAATAAATAAATAAATATTATTGAACAAAGGTAGCCATTTGGTTTTTGTCTCATTGGATCACAATCCCTCCTCAAAGTATCTTGGTTGAATTTGCATCATAGGGTCAAGCGCTAACTGATTGCAATTCCATCATCCTAGTAGAATTTTAGTTCATAGGCTAATAGAGTTAAGGCAGTTAGATGAGTAATGCAGCATGTAGAAGAACAGATAGAGAAGATACATTAGCTCTTTGCAGGACTGTTGTTTGTTTAGATTTGATTGTGCTGTCCTGTCTGTGGTGTTTTTTGTAATATAGCCCTATTGTTTTCTCTGTCAGTGTGTCTGTTGGTGTGACAGTCTAGTAAAGTTAAATATACCACATTCAACCACCAGAGACCATTTACTTTATTAAATGTTCAATAGTTTTTCATGGCTTCATTCAATATGGTATTGTGAACTACAATCTAATGACATTTTTCATTAGATTGTTTGCTTGGTTCAAATCAGTGGTTCTCAAACTGTTTCTCTCAAGGTGGTATTGTCAAGCCCCACCTGGCCTTTATTGCCCCAACAGAATGGTGAATAATGAATCGCTGAATCACTAACCTTTGTTCCTCGTGTGACAAATTTGTCCATTGTATAGAGATGAGATGAGATCACTGCCCACTGGCCTACCGCATCACTCTGAGAAAGTTTATTTTTTGTTCCTTTGCCGACATCAATCGTAATTGTCACACTGTGGTTCCAGGTCACATTTTCATACCGGCCCCCTTTCTAATGCTGTTTTTAGCCACATTGAAGGCTACAATGGTTACTTCGTTTGAGTGTGGTTGTTTTGTGAGAGTGGAAGTTGGATTTAATTGTCAGTACACACAGTGACCAATCGGGGAATGTAAAAAAAGAAAAGAAAAGAAAAAAAATCGTTCCGTTCATCGCGCCCCACCTGTCATGCCTCTGCCCCCCACTGGTGGGGCGTCCCATAGTTTGAGAAACACTGCCTTAAACCATAAACCTTTCAAATATTACAGGATTAACATGTTTTTTTGCATCATTGTGACACAGCACAGGCATGAGGAAAGTTTTAAATTTTGTGTTTAATGTTCATATCTGATTATTTTATCTATCAAAGCTTTCTCAGTTTTGTTTTCCTGAGAAGATGTGCTTGATGAGCAAGATTTTGTAAAACTGCTGAGTCCTCGATCAGTCACAGCAGTGTCATTGAGTGTGTTGCAGTGTGGCAATAGTGGCTTGAACAGTGACAGAGGGTGTGCTGATAAGTGTTTGTGTGCTAAGGTGTATCAGCAGTAGAGAAAAATAATCAGACAGTGGAAAAACAGACTCAGTGGAAACTAGCCAGGGACTCAATAGGGAGCTCATCTTGCTCTTTAAATCATTAGGAAAATATTTGTTTGAGGAAAAAGTGTTTTATATTGAGGAAAGGACACAGCCTTTCTTTAAGACTATCTCGCTTCTATTGCTAAAGGAAAGCAGCTATAATCTTTAGGGTAAAACTGGAGAAATCCTTGAGGAACAGACAGCCTATACACTCCTGTATAAAAACACAACCACACAGATGATACACTAGCCACATTTCATAGACAGTGAGATGAGCCAGTGTTTGTGCTGTAGGTGCTGACGTTGATGGAAAAGGAAAAACAATAGAGGAGAGGGGCAAAGGGCGTCTGGTAAAGAAATGACTTGTGATGTTTTTTTTTCCCTCTTCTTCCCTTTCTTCCATAATCCTGCTACTTTTCCATCAGCAAGTATTTCAGGGTCAGCTGATGTATCTTTTGGCAGACTATTCCACTGAGGGTGTGTGAATGTGTCATGAAGTCTTGAGAACATTGAGTTGTTTTGATTCTGTAAGCGAATGAGTGTGCTTTAATGGAAGATGTGGGTTTGGGGTCAAGAAAGATGGGGCCATTTACACAGAATGTGTTTGTTTCCATTCACCTTATTTTATAATAAGTGATTGGAAATGCCACAATTGAAAAAAACAACTCAACATACAGCAAAAAAGTTTTTACGCCTTGCTGAGGTGGAAAATTTGTTAATCAATAAAAACAAATTGTCTCAAAGTGCAGTGGAAACAGACTTAGTGTTTTAACCGTGACGTACAAAGCATGTGACTTAAATGTACTTTGAGGTGTTGGAGAGATGAAAAATGGCCTAAAACAATACAAGACTAAAACATCTGTTTTGTGTGGAGCAACGAGGACACTTTAACATTCCTCACATTAATACAATAAAAAAGAACATGCCAACTTTATCATGTTTTCCACATTTTTATTCACTATTTGAGGTTTGCCTGGTGATCTTTCTGTGACGTCGAAGTCCTTTTGGCAAGTCACGCCACTCAGCAGCCATCTTGGCAACAACTTGGAGGAGTTATTTGAGGATAACATGACCAGACCCTCATCTCATCCCAATGAATAGGGAGAGATTTTATCTACATAAAACATAAAAAACTACAAGTGTACAATTGCCGGTTAAATTCGATAAGAGACTCTGAAAATGTTTGGTGACTTTGAGACGTTGAGAACACCTTTTTTAACCTACAAGTTATACTTCCACAAACATGAGCAAGGACTTCTTTAAGGGCTTTGTCTCAAATGCTAACATGATTGGCTCTATATGTTCCCACAGATGATTGTTTTTTATGAAAAAGGGGCCGGACATGTGTCATATAACTGTAATCTTTGACGCTGAAGATTTTTCTATTGAAAAGGCTTTAAGTGATTTGTCTCCTCTTTCATAACTTGTCCGGTTATGTCATGTCGTTGCGCCCTGTTCTGTACTAGAATTATGGCACCTTACTGGAGCTTAAGCACCACCCACTCTTTAGCTTAATAAACCAACTGTCAATATATGCATTGCAGTAGATATAAATGTGCGTAATTTGCCTTTTCTTCTACCAGACTTCTGAAGAAGTGGTCATAATTAGCACTACATTTATAGGAAACACGGCTTTCACTTGTAGAAATTAGAAAACACAATAAGGTGTTTGATTTTCCTTCTTCAGATCTTAGATTTGAATGAGTTTATTCATGTATTTGTCATCTATATGCCAGGACTGTGACAATCTGAAATGTATGTGCTGCTGTAACTGTGAAGACGGTGAAGAAGAATCCAAAGTTTGCGATCTTGAGGCAGCAACTTAACTCCTTGTTAATCACTTGCTAATGTTAGATTAGCAATCTATGGCCTCAGTAGCCAGAGGTGTTGTAGGTTGTGCTGTGACTTTTTTTTTTTACCTGAAAGGTTAAATGGCGCTCCCTAATGACTAAACAAAATCAAACTGCTCCCAAAAGCATGAGCATTTTACTCTGTTCACCATGCCCATTAAACACAATGGAAGTATCAGTAATCGAAACTGTTGGTGGAGTTGTTTCGGTAAATTTTTCTGCAAAACCGGTATGCTAATATATTCCTATTAGTTTTATTTCCTCACCAATCAAAGCATGGTACCTTAGCAGTCTGAGACTATAATATGTTTTCTGGAAGGAACAGTACATTTTTTATATGGGTCACTTTACAGGAATGAGGCAGAATGTATTTTCTAATGCATTGTGCAAGTCGAACTGTTCTCAGCCCAACTGGAGCAGAGAGCTGACTAAAAACAGCATTAATAAACCAGCATGGAAGGATAGATTTAGGTCAGGAAAAAACTCAGATGTAGGTCTGGAAAGTCTCATGGACTTTTCCAGCAGGACACGCCCTGTGGCAACTGTGGATGAGATCAAAAAGATTAAGCAAAAATAATCAAATAATTAAGATTATAGATGTGTGTGATCACAGTTTCCAGTGCAATGATTGGCATTTTGTCTTACACAACAGGATAAGCAGGTTAGACATGGGATGGATGGATGAGAAGCGCTCATCTGAAGCGGCATCAGACAAACAAGTTTTGGGCCAAATGGAAAATCTGAGCAGTTTAGTTTTGGTGAACATGCACTGACTCAGAGGTAGTGTAACTCCATGGAGGAGATTTACTGTTGTTATTCCGAAAGTGTCCCTAATTTCAGCGGTAGGCGGACAGAGCTGGAAAAGGGATAGATGTGTCATCCTGCTCCAGGCCTTCTTTTCCTGATCTGATATGGAATTTAGTTTAAACCACAAGGAAATAGCATGTCAGTGGAGTCTGGCTTCCGTAACTTGATGCCTTCTGGCTGAAAGTGGATTTTGTGGTGGGACAGATCACAGAACTGTGCAGAGCTGGGGGTTCAAAAATAAGGAATTAGTCAGTGGAATTTTACTTGAAGGAACTGGAATCCACCCAAAAGTACAGAGAGGATTGTAGTCTGTCTCTTAGTGGTTAAAGACGTGGAAACAGACAGTGCTGGGTGTTTGTTTTGTCCAGACTTTGAACATGATTTCTTTAAAAAAAAAAAAAAAGTTACTTAAAGTCAGTCATTTGTAGACTGAAGCTTTTGTTTCCTGGTGGAGAGATTAAAAACATATCAACAGGTAAAGATTAAAAACACTTTCTTTTTAACTGTGGTCCTTATCAAATGCAGCAAGCTGGATAACAAAACTATATCCTGCTGATTTCTATAAGAAGCAGTGTCGCTATGGAGGAACATGAGAGGATCACATGCAGGCAGTGCTGAAGTCAAAGTTCAGTGTGTCTTTATACTCAGCTGTTTGCTTGGAGAGAGTAAACGGTCATGTGCCTGTTCACCTGCCGTGATGGGGGTCGCCTGCAAACACTGGAGCACATGACCAAGCTGGGAGTACTTGAAGTACTTTTGGTGTCGCTCCCACTGGAGCTCAAATGACAATCATCATGCATATACGTTTGTTTTAAAAAGAAAAACAAAAAGTAAAACCAAAATTTACTTTTTAATGGGTGTTTTGTCCTACTGCTGCCCAATGGTTGTGTTAATTAGTGAGCCATGCTAACTGTTTCCTCTTGTTTATAGTCTTTATGCTAAGCTAAACTAACCAGATTTTTGGTAAGAAAATAAATAGGTTAATTTCCCCTGATGTTATGCTATTCCTTTGGAGGTAAAAACTTTTCTTTATATCATGTGTTTATCTGTTGTTAATCTTGCAGGCATCTTTATCAGCGTTGACCTCAAAAAGCCATTATGGGTCAGGTTACAGCCCCAATATCACCTCAACATCGGAAAGAGTAACAAAATAGAGCAATAAAAATGTAGCAGCTGGCTAGTAACATAGTTCTGTGTCCAGTATGTGTTAGGCAATCAAGATTTGTGTGTGCATCGTGCACACCTGTCTGTCGGTGTGTGCTGCCTGCCTATCTGTCTAGTGAGGGAATGGAAAAAATGGGAAGATGAAACAAAAACATAGGGATGGAAAAAATGCAGGGCTGAGCGTGCACACTCGTTCTCACACACACTTACATAGCAGCCACAGCGGGGTGAGGTTGAGGTCTGGAGATGATTAGCACCTACACACACATACTCACACGGTAATGTTTAACATCAACAAACAACACTTACATGAGAGCATCGGCTTCACTGTCAGGAGGCTCACCAACATTACACCACTTTATTTTCAACACACTTTTTCCATTCCTCACGCACGCACAAACAGGACAGTGCTATTAGTCATTTCACCGTGCATTAACACCTGCACTCAGTGAGGACAGAAATCATTTACAGTATGTCACCATGTTGGTCAAATAGTTTATGATGGGCAGGTTCCAACACGACAGCCAGCCAGATGTCACTGCCCGTTAATGCCAGAGATTTTAATACCTGTAACCTTACAGCCACGAGGTCTTGAGGTCAAACCCTGCTGGAGCTCTTTGTGTTTGCAGGCTGGGTCCATGTCTGTCTTTGGGTTTTTTTCCAGTTGGAATAACTTGATTTATGTGATGTAGACAAAAACATTAATCTGATTTATTGCTTTGGCCTACAGTGGAAAACAGTCTAAGACGGCTCATGTGATTCAAAGATCCACGATGCTGTAAGAAAAATGCTGTAAGAAGGGACTTTTCAAAAGTTAGCATAATCATGTATACTCCATTGCGAAGTCAACAATATTTACACAACCTTAAAAAGTTAAATACCAGAAATATGTTTTTTTTCACCTGGTTTGCAGACAAACAGAAACCAATTTTGACCTTTCTTCCAGTGTTTTTGTTTGTTTTGGTCAGAGGCCATCCAGATCAACAAGGGGATTGATTAACTCATGATGTCTATTAAGTTCCACTTACTGGAAATGTTCCTAAGCTTTCAGCCACACCTTGCAGCTGATAGATGATAGATGGAGTTTGTTCAGATGTCATTAACTTTGTTCACCTATCACATGACTTAATTGTGGGTTTTGGCCTTGTGATAACAGATGGTTTTGTGAAGAGAGAGGGGGCTGTAAGCCCTGTCTCTGCTGTTTGAATTCATCCTCACTGTCAACATGCCCACCCTGCCCGCCTTCACCAACCGCCACACTTTCATGACTCAGTGGGACACTTGAACGGAACAGAGTCATTGTTAATGTCATTAGTAACGCCTTTGCCTTTCCTGCTGTGACAAGTCAAAATGTCTGCTGGGAGGAAGCTCAACTGGACAGAGTGTGACACCTTTTAATGAGGACACATTAGTCATTTTGCAGCCAATTTACTCCGTAATTGTTTGTGGGTCGGAAAAACTTGTCACATTACTTTTTTTCAGTACCCTCCCAAATTCTAATTGTTTGATTTGATGTTGCATAACCATTAATGTCCTGTCAATAAGAGGCCGAACAAGGAGTACAGCCTGTCTGAGCTCTGACTGACTCCAAACATAGATGCATCAATGTAGGATATTCACTGTGTTTTTTATCTCTAACAAAACAAAAGGAATTATATTTGTTTATATAAAGTCTGGTACCTTTATCAAATGTACAAGCCCAGTTTGTGGTAATGTGATTTATTTTATATTTTAAAAACACCAACAGGATCTGTGGGAGCCTAGAATATAAAGAAAACCCTGAGGGTTAAATAATTCTTGTTATTGTTGTTGCTAAGCAAATTTTTGTTTTGGAGGCCAAAACTCTGAATTAGAAACCACATAATATTTTTTAGCGGGCAGAAGATTTAAGAATATGTCACACTAAGTTAAATATATTTTTGCCTTTCTGTTGCAATTTATTGCATAATTACCGTTGCACTAAAAGCGAGCTGAACTCAGCTCAATGATTGGAACAATGTGCGGCTTCATATTTTATCGTCTGAAAATAAAAGCTAGAATTTAGCTCCTTTAAGATTTGAAATGTGGGGCTCTGTAGACGGTGAAACACAACAAATCAAGACAATGTTTTCGTCTCCACTGTGTTGGCCTCGTCTTCCCATCCAAGAAATGTTTAAGCGCTCGCACACAGGTGCAAATGTTCGTGAATTTGCTGCACAGTCTGGTCTTGTTTTTCCAACTGCCGGCTGCGCACACACTTCCCCTCCACTTCAAGCTCTCTGCTATTTATACCTCATAAAAGCATGTTATCAAACTGCATACTTTCCATGAGCAACACCTCTCTCCCACCTCTTGCTTTTTATCCCTTCATCCTTCCATCATGCATTCTTCCTACCAGTCGTGTCTCTCTTTCTCTTTCCAGTCGTTTTTCTATTCTTGCCTATCTCCTATCTCCCCTCTTTGTCAGTCAGCTGTCCTCGCTCTCCCTCTCTCCCTTTGTCTGTCTCTCTCTTTCTGCTTCATCCATATTTACTAAGACTGACATGTGTTTTCCATGTCTTGTTCCATGCACTCGGCGAGTCAGCTGATGCATCTTTGTTATGTGTGTATAAATTAATGGGTAAAAGGCTGATTGTCAAATATTTTCCTCTTAATGAAGGTTTTTATCTGAGTTTAAATGAAAAAGAAAGTGGATTAATGCGTCAGTTTGCTCAGAGGTTATGTCATTATTTTCCAGTATCACTCTCTCACTCTCTCTCTCTCTACATACACACACACACAAACACAAACACACACACACACACATACACACACTGCCCTTCTTTCTGTCTGATTAGTCAGCATTGCCTAGTATCTGTCAGTAGAGAGAAAGGAGGAAAAAAAATAAAAAAGGAGATGCTGTCCCTCCCTTTTCCACAGCTGATTGGCTTTCAGTGAATGAACAAATGAATAAACCAGGATGAGGAGAGGGAGGGGATTGTGGGTAATGCGTCATCGGCTGGCAGGGGCTCATTTAAGCGGCTGCAGAGCAGGAGAAGAGGGAGAGAGAGTGAGCTTAAAAGAGGCTGAATGACATTTTCAGCTCTCCACACCCAAATCTCTGGAAAATTCCTTCAGTTTGCAGACTGTTGCAGAGCTGGCTCACTGAGACCGACCAAGGGAGGAAGAAAAACCCTGAAAATAACCGGACAGAGTGCTGAAGCAGAAGAAGAAGAAGGGGAAAAAAGGCAAACATTGAATGCAGGATTTGTCTTTCAGTTGCAAGTGTTGCAGCAAGAGATCCAGACTAGATAACCTTGGAATGTGGGTTAGGAGGTTATGTGTTGACCGAGGTGACTTGAACGTAGCATAGTGTATCTGTCATAGTGCAGTGCCTCATTGTGGAGACAAAAGAAGAGAAACTACTGCTTAACCACAACAAAAGAAGATCCACGTGTTCTGGAAAAAACTGACCTGTTTCCTATTAAGGAGCATCAATTACTTCCTTCTTGTCTGTCACCCTGGGGAAGGCAACGGTCCTCCGATCCCCCCGATTTCCCCCTTCCTCATCATCATCATCACCATCGTCGTCCTCGTCACCGCTAAAGACCATTTCAGCGTCCCGTTGCTCCCTGGCCTCAGGTATCAGGTGGAAAAGGTTTCGACTCCCTGGATCACCCATCATGCACATCAAGACTACCAAGTGTAACCGCTTCTGCCTGGTCGCCTCGGTGACCAACCAGGAAGTGTTCAACCGTCCCGAGGCACAGGTAAGAGGGGGGTCTGCTTGCAATGCTCCTGTTGCAAACCAGGATGCTTGAAGTGCAGTTAAAACCAACATCACACTTTGGTTCTATCGATTGTTGGTTTTCTGATGACTGCAACAAATGTTTACCAGCTCAACGCTAAAAATGTCCAAAATATTATTTGTTTTCAGCTTTTATCTGCTTGAACAAGGGCTTCTGCAAACAGTTTTCATTACAGATCAACAAACATTAGCCAACAAAATGGCCAGTTTATTAATCACAAAATAGCTTGTAAAATGATAAAGATGTCTAATATGAATTAGCTTGGAGACTAATGCACCAAGAAACCTGTGCTGTAAACTGAGAACATGGTGTTTCGTAGACGTAGGTGTTTAACAGGCAAGGAGCGAATAACAAAGAGATGCTGTTGTGTTGCATTATGGGATATGCGTATCTTTTTTGGTACTTGACCCATACTAGCATTAAAATGTCAGAATATTTAGGTTTCTGATGCAACAACTCTACTATTCTCAATGCATATTAAAATAGATATTAAACTATAAATGACACTTAAGTTTGCAAATTCCTACAGTTGAGAAGCTGAAACTTGAAAATATTTCACTTTTTTATAATACAGATGATCATTTCAGGTCTAGCCAGAACAAAGTGTCCTTAACTGCTTTTAGAGCATCATGTGACCAACATAGCAGGTCTCAATTCAAACTGCTGATAGTTAATATGGTGAGAACACATACTATTGATCATTATGTCGAGAGAAATCTGTTCTTAAAGCTTTTAAAGGGACAAACCTGATTTATTACAGTGATACGTATGCAATTGTGTTTGTCCTTTTTTCAAGCTGTTTACTAAATCATAGCAGTCCATAAAATATGTAGGTTTTTTGTAAAGTACAATCTGTCTGAATGATCATTCTTTCTTCTAGACATGTAAATATATATTGTTGATTTTCCTTTGAGATCCTGCAGAGACAAGATTTCTTTGGAGGGAAACTGTTGATATAAAAAAGCAGGATTATATGAATGTCACAGATAACCACATGGGGTTTGGTGTGAGTGTCTTGTGTGTTGTTTGTTTTATGTGATAATGAGCCGCTTGTAAACCTCCCAGGGCCAGGCTGAGGACTCCTTCCTCATTTAACTACACTGTGCGTCTTTGCACAAGTCCATGGCCACTGATTTCTCTTGTGCTGCAGTGCAGTCCAGTGGGTCTGACACGCTGAATGTTCACTGCAGAGATGACTCGTGAAGTGCTATTTTTATCCAAGTATTAAAACTGTGATGACTGCAACAGTTTGTTTGACGTGACGTGATCCGCTAGACGGAAGACGGATTACTCTGCTGAATTCATATCGACTACAGAAACGCTCAATCCACTCTCAGTAATGTGCTGTTAGAAAGTGATGCTTCTTTCTATGCTTCATCTTAAATGATGAAAAGTGATGTTTTGGCTTGGAATCCATGTACTCACTGAACATTGACACATATATCATTTTAACTGGTTAAAGTGACAGTAAGTACCGCCTTAAAGTGTGAAGCTGCAAGCTGTCCTTTGCTAATAAGAGAGGAGAGATAACTGATTTGTTGCAGTCAAAGTTTAGCAAATTGATCAGCGGTGCAACAAAATAATTTTTCAGATTTACACTATCTATTTGTTTCTTGCACGTACAGTGAAAAGCCGGCAGTGTTGTCTTTGAGGAGAACAGTACTGCATCACCAGAGGCTGAGAAGAAACACAGTAGAGCTCAGTAACGAAAGGATCACATTTTATCAGCTTAATTTTAGCCTCACTGATCCAGTTAAGTATGCCTGGATTTGGCCAACTTAGCTAAAGCTAATGTAGTCTAATTAAACAGTCATGCATTAAATTCTGCCTTCATTATGGCTCTTTTTTGCTGTTTTTATTTTGTTTTCAGATGTTCATCTGTGACTTAATATTGAGTAAGGCTTCTGTTCTCTATGATTAAAAAATTTGTTATTAAATATTACAAACACATTAGGTGTTACAGTGGATAAAAACACTCTAAAATCAGAAAACAATCTGGTTTTCTGGTTTTCACAAAGGGTTTATACAGCGAAATTTGTCCTTAAATAACGTTATGATTTAAAAGGTGAAACAGCTCTAAGTAAAGAGAGTTTGTCACAGACACGACTTTTAAGTAATAGACCTACATCAGACATTAATCCAAAGTAAGTGGAAAAACATTCAGTATCATATAGAAGCGGAGCCACAGGCAGCAACAACCAATCAAAAAAATGAGTCATTTCTTGGATGGAGATGGCAGAGCGGTGAGCTTTAGATAGACGGTTTCTACAAGGTCAGTTGTTATTCATTTAACAACTCTGTATGTGCATTTGAGAACCTGGTGGAACGATGTGGGTGTAATAAAGCAGCGTTCATCATTTCATCATTTCATATATGCTGCAATCTCTAGTGTGTCTGTTAATTGACTTCTATCAGACATCACTGTTTGTGTGTGTGTGTGTGTCCTATTTGAAATAGTAGCCAAGGTCAGCTGTCTCTTTCATTTTTCTCTCTTAATTAGTGTCTTTGACAATAATTGGTCATCTGAAATTGAGGCCATAGCTCTGCCTCACACACACACACACACACACACACACACACACAGACTGCAGGCTCTCTTGAGCGAAGAGGAGGAACAGATATAGTGTCTGATAATAGAGGCTATTTTTATAAATTTTATTCATAGCGACTTCAAGTCTCATAACTGTATTCATGGCTGCCTCTGGCCCACACTGTTTAGTATTTATAGATAAGAAGGGAAGGGAGAGCTGAAGGGAATAAATTGAGTGGAACTGGAGGAGATGGTGCAGAAGCTGGTCTAATTTTCCTCACTTCAATCATCATTTAAGTTTCCTTCCCCCTGTTCTATCTCCTTTCCCACCTCTACAGGCCAGTTTCGAGGCCTTGTTCCGCTCGTTCGACCCGGAGGTGCAGTTCCAGTACTTCAAGTCTTTCCGGCGGGTCAGGATCAGCTTCAGTGACGCTCTGGCTGCAGCTGAGGCGAGACTCAGACTCCACAAGACGGACTTCAACGGCAAAGAGATGAGACTCTACTTTGCCCAGGTAAGGTCTTTGAAGTCCATCTTTTTCCGCCTGCTGCATTGATCTGAAAAGGCAGCCAAGTTCAGTCGAATCCTTTCATCTCTTTTGAACCACTGCTGTGTTTGGTTATAAGGAACTACGGACCAGCAGGGTATTTTTGCAGTCACATCAGTTCATAATATTTCACTTTTAAATAGGGCAGTTTGAAATTAAAATGTCTATTATGAAAAAATTTAATCCAGAAAACTCAATGAATAGAAAAATATTCAATATAATGAACGAACATGTCATACTCATGACTTGAGCTTAGATACTTAAATTATTTCACAACTTATTTATTATTTTATTAAGATTTATTTCTAATTTTACATGAGATTCTTAGTCTTCTTCTCCTTCTATTATTCTTTTTATTATTACATTGAAGCTTTTGGACCTTCATATTTTTTTGCCATCTATATTAAGGTTACCTAGTATATTTTTATTCAGCCTCATTGTTTTTGTCTCAAAGACGCACATCTGCCCTCTGTTTGCAGTCTGTCCACATTGGGAGTCCTCGGCTGGAGCCCCCCAAGCCAGAAAAGCAGTTCCTGATCTCCCCTCCTGCCTCCCCTCCAGTCGGCTGGGAACAGTCTCAGGACGCCACACCAGTCATCAACTATGACCTGCTGTGTGCCATCTCAAAGCTGGGACCAGGTATGTTACACAATATAGCAGTGTTCCCTTTGATCACACAACATCCTCGCATTTAAATAGATGTATTAAATCATCCTGTGTAGGTCTGACAATGTCAGGGAGTTATGTAAAGTGCACAGCCGGTGATTCATGTAGCTATTAATTACACAGCGAATAAGAGCTGACATGAACAGTAAGAGAAGTCAGCATTTGGAGAGTTTCCTGAACAGAGCATGATTAAAGGATTACTCCTCTTCTTTACAGCTTTATCTCCATTTCTTTAATGATAGAGGCATTGATCAAAACTCAGTGCCAAATCCATCAGAGCTCTCTGTCTCAAAGGCAGCCGGTCCACAAGCACAGACATCAGAAACATACAACTCAGCTTGTCTGTCAGTGTTTGTGGTTGCTGAATAATTTGGGAAAGGTCATTGTTATATCTGACCTTTCCCAGTGACAGAAAAGGATCCGTTGTTGTTGTGAATTATAACTGTACATGCAGTGTTGTGATGCAGATTTATAAGATAAAATAACTTCTGGTCCAACGCAACATAGGCATGGTAAAATATTTGCTGTTCAAGTCCACCAGAGGGATCTGGAGCTGTTCAGTCCGCATCACTGCATGTCTGAACCCAACATCCTCAGTGGAAACATATAAGGGTTTGTCTGTAAGCAAACAGCCAGGAAAGCATAAATGCTGTAAGCTTAGAGTTTTATTGAGAGTTGAGATGAAACTATAAACACCTTTTAACCCTCCTGATGCTTTTTAACTATATATGTCAAAAACAAAATATGACGTGTGATCACATGGGCTTCAACAAAACAGATTTGAAGCTATAATATCATGAAATCTAAGCATCAGTAAATATTTTGCGTTTAGAAACACTGAGCTAAGATTCATTAGGCAGCTAATAACTAGCATCAGCAGGGTGCATTAGTGTGGCTTCTGTGTTTCGAGATCCAACAGGGAACATAAATAATTATTACACAGAAATGCTGCAAATATCAATTAAGTGACATTTATTTGCACTGAAAAGTCTGTGGAGCCCTTTGACATCTGAGATCACAGTGGAAAACAGTTGTAGCTTCATTGCAGCACATAAACTCACCACTTCTCTGGGTGTGATTCTCAGGGGAGAAGTACGAGCTTCACACGGCCACGCCCACCACCCCCAGCGTAGTCGTCCATGTCTGCGAGGACGAGCGCGGCGACAGCTCCGCCCCTGATGACAGCGACCAGGATGACAAGCCTCGCACCCCGAGGCCGAAGATCATCCAGACAAGACGCCCTGACTACACAACCGGAGTCGAGCAGTGAGCGACGACATGCTGGGGGGCGCAGTGTGACGGCTGTAACATTTCATCCTGAAGTGATTGGTGAAGAGCTCAACATGCTCTCAGAGCTGTGGAGAAGGTTTAAGGACTTTGGGAAGGCGCTTGAGGGGGCTGCAGTGTCCTGTAGTTGAGCATTTCATAAGAGGGAGTGAGAAAACATAGTGACAAATGCTGCATTCATGTCCAGTGGGAAAAGACAGAGGTTATGAACTTCTTAAAGGAGAAACTGTTCAGTTTAGCCATCAAATGATGTGTGCTGCATTTGAATTAAAAGTTGGGAGATGGAACTGAAGAAAGTATTAGTGGTGAAGTGTTGGAATTAATAATAAACTAATGTTTTGATCTTAGTGGTTAAATACAACAACAGGAGACTGGATTTTTGGTTTGTGGTGATGTAAAACAAAAAGTGTAAAAATAAAAAGAAAAAAAAGGAGAAAGAAGAAGAATTAAACCATGTCTACGTTTGTGTGTTTTGTAAGATGAAGCTGGTCAGGCGCAAATAAAGTCCTGCACAAGACCATCAAAGTGATTTGGATGCTGATTATTCCCACATGACATGAATGCAGCATCATTCTGACAGGTCATGATTGCGTTTTCCTCATGTAGAGTTTGGAACAGAGGAGGGAAAATGACTTTTGAATTGATTTTATGTTACACATAACTTTTCCGACTGTTGATATTTGCGAGGGTGCTACATATGCATATCAGTCAGCTGTAGAGTTCACACACCGCCGGCATGTGCTTCTTCTCCACATCTCCCGCGGTTGCGTGGTCGTGTTGACGCTGCAGCATCCCATATCTTGTCACTGCTGTTTCGATGTCACAGCTTCCTCTTTGCAGCTGTTCTGTGGTGGACGTGTAGTCAAGTCAAAGCTCGCCTCGCTCACATTTCACAGGCAAGCCCCTGGTGTGTACTGCTTACATTGAAACGTTTCAGGACGAGGAACAGTGTCGTTCCTGTAATGACGTCTAACAGTGTTATATGGAGATTATTTCAGTTTTGGTACTCTGCCTGTCTGTCTGTGTTTTGGTGTTGTGTAGCAAAGAACTGTTGCTGTTTGACGTTAAACAAAGCTAAATTATGGCTTTACGAGGCTTTTTATTTTTGAATGTAGAACACACACCCAACCAACTCCACCAACCATGGTATTCTGTCAGTCAAAACAAATAAAACAGGGCTAACCACTTGGGCTAAACTTCCTGGAAAAAACACTTTCGATGGGCCCCGTTGTTTACAGACGTGTGTGTCCAGTAACAAATCTATTTGCCATTTAAATGAGCTTTTCTGCTGCAAGTATTCTCCCCATCTGTTGCTTTATTAGCTTTGAGCTTGAGCTTTGAGCTTGATCTTAAAAAAATCTTATGCTCAGTCTTAACCGCTGACTGTCACCTCAACAAGAAAAGTGAGTCACCCTAACATTCAATTTTACATTTTCCTTAAGGGAAAAAAAATCAGTTTTGATGCCTCAGCGGTTGTAAAATTCCCCCATGTCCCATGAGTCAGGGGCTGTTTTAATTACAAATAGTAGAAATGACAACTGCCCCTTGGCCCTTCACACACAGTGGCCCCAAAGGCTCTAGGTTCGCTGTGTGGCAATTGGTCTGTGATAGTTACTTCACTGCAAATTATTAATACTGTGTGCACCTTTGAAGCACATTTTAAACTGGAATGATCTGTGCTCTGAGACAACAGCTGCATCACGACTAATTTTTAAGCCTTTATTAGTTCACTTTACATTGTGCTTGCATGGTACATTTTACAGAATACAAAATTTGCGCTTAATATATCCACAGTGCACAGAGAGAAGTAATGTGGGTTTCTTTAGGGGGCTCTATTTGGTTTATTCAGCCCTGCACCAATAGACAAATGCTGCTGACAAATCATACAAGTGTTAATCACTTGAAGACTGGAACTAGTCTATTTATCCTCGATTAACCCCATTCATGATATGAACGAGAACACACTTGCATGTGTATTAATTAATATGGCTCTTTTCTGTTTCTGTGGCCAGTATTGTCTGTTGTCTTGGCTTGAAGAAGCTGTGTGTTTAACTTTGGGGGCTAGTCATAGCAACTTGTAAAGGATCAGATAATGTATGAGTAAAAACTTTGATAAAAATGCCACTTTAAATGGGTTGAAAATGAAATAAATGCTGCTGTTTCAGTAGCTACAGCATCTTCAAATGGTTATACTTAATAAAAGATATATCATGTAGACTGTAATAATGCTGGTTATAATTAGATGGTGAAAAAAATGTAATTTTTATTTACGTAGCTCCTATGTATAATGAGTTGCTACAGGCTTCTGTTTTAGTTATGATGCCTGAAGAATTTTTTTTTTTTCTGTAGAGGATTGAATTCCTGCTTGCGTTCAGTGTGATGAGAGGACGTTAGCTTGTGGAAACAGCACTGTGAATGAAGCCCATGACGCACTGCCAGTAAGTCAGAAAGCTCATCTGTCCCACATTTGAGGAGTGGAGGTTGCATAAGGCTCTGTCAGTTTAGCTACTTTTATACTACTGGTATTTTAAGTTCATTTTATCTTGGGGGGGGGGAGTAATTAACCTTATGAGTTACTATGAAATAAAGATTTGACCATCTAAGTGTGTCTGTGTGATTTATTAAGTTAAACATGTTGTAATATATGTTTCAAAATTAATACTTTTAATACTTCAAAAAAGCCACTTTGTATTGGGTACAGTTTAGTACTCAGGGCACTGGGTAATGGTGCATTTTATAACCTTCAGTAGTCTTTATGTAGATACAGATGTCGTTCAGAACGACAGAGATTAAGATAATTTTGTCCAATGTCTGCTGATGAAGAATGCAACGTATGTCTCAAATGTGAGCAAGAAATCCACTAAATAATCTGTGAATAAAGAGTTTTGCTTTTTTTTAAATGCCTTTTCTGATGCCAAAATAAAATTTACAGCTCAATCTCTGTATTTTATGAGCATCATAATCAGCATATATACATATTTAGGTTTTTTCTGTTTGTATGGAATTTTAGCTATCCATGAGATTTAAATTGATTTTTGCTATTGTGGAACTTTTTAAATGTTTCCCTCAATTAAGTTAAAGCTGCATCACAATTTAAAAACTAAAATGATTGTGTCAGAGCTGTTGAAAGGCCATGCATATTCTGTTGCTATTCTGATGTTTCAGTTTCTATTGGGGAGGCAGCAGCGCCCTCTGATGTCTGTAGGGAGACGTGAAAAAGCTTACAGCACCTAGTATTATATCCAAGTACTAACCAGGCCCGACCCCGCGGGGGCAAGCTGCGGATAGCTGTAATCCGCTGACAGCCAATCAGAATGCAGTATTTTGGGCCTGCTGTCCTTGGTGCTTAATTTGAGCGTTTCTGTCTGTATTTTTTGACCACTGTATTGATTATTCAATCGTCATAATCTTGACCTTGTTCCTGTAACGTAATGTCTCTATCTCTGGCAAGAGACTACTATATAAGTAATGAGAAATTTCATAATTATATCCTTGTTATAATCATATCCAAGAATTTAACTGTCTCTGTCTGTGGATACTGGACTGCTACTGTATATTTATTTAAGATTTCACAAGAGAGAGGTTAATATCTGCATTAGTTCATTGTGAAATGCCTGTATTATTTCGTAATTGACATACAGGAAGGCCCTAAAGTGTGTAATGTCATATAAAATTGCATTGAAATGATTGAGACACTTAATTTTGATGTTAATAATAAATCAAACAAGATGTCAAGTACTTTAAAGACAAAATCAAGTCAATCATTT
>JAPZDY010000017.1:4181281-4217033 GCA_029783645.1 Ctenochaetus hawaiiensis
GGTCAGTGTTGATGTGGATGTATTGGTTGGTCTTGTTAGGGATTAAGGTCAAAGAGGCACGCGAGACAAGACAGTGCAGATAATATATTAACCAATCAGACACCATTGATTGATAAAAAAAAAGAGAAAAAAATGGAAAAGAGAATATGATGGGTGCAAAGCAGCAGAATGTAAAAACCACCAGGCTAAAATTAAAGTCAGACATGTTAAAAAACACAGCTTGTCCAGAACTGACAGCATAAAAATACTGTGTTCTGTTTTAACGTTGAACAAAACATATCATTTTAAACTCACTGTCACATTGTTTTGCTCTTCCTTCCTGACCTCTGTCGAGTTTACATTCAGATCCAGTTGAAGGATAAGTGATATTTTCTGTACTTTTCAACTTCCCCACCAAGTCTGCGGCACTCAACCAAAAGTCCATTCATTCCTTTTAAAGACGTAAATCTTTAAACAGAGCTGAGTAATTTTCTAAAGAAGCTGGAGCTCTGTAGTTTTTTCACAGAACTGTACTGAATTGCTTGAGGCACTGAAGGTTCGTTCATAATGGACATTCAAGTTCTTTATGAACATTTTATTGCCAGGTAACACAGGGCTTTGAATGCTGTGTGGGTTGGATGGGTGGAGACGATGACGATGATTTCACCTGCAACAGAGTCAGAAGATTCAGGAGGAAAAAATCCCCCGGAGAAACACCGGATTCTTCTCTGATCCTCAGCCATGAGGGAGAGCTCAGAGTTTAGTCTTCAAACTTTTGGGTTTAAGAAAAAAATTAATCTATTGTTCAGTCTTGATGCAACTTTAAAACAGGCAAGTAATGCAAGGTGAAAAGTGGTTGTTTTAAAGGTTTCGGGGACGATGACTTTAAAATTATTAAAAAAGACATTTAAAGCTTCATTTAAAACCTTAATAGAAGCTGAAATGTCAAAAAATGTCATTCTGTACATCCTTAGATGCTCATATAGGAGTTAATGATAGGACTTTTTGGGGGCTATTTTCTACCGTGGATTAATACACATTTGGTGCTCTGGTAAGTATTTACAGCAACAGGACATTCTTGTGCTTTTAATAGTGAGCAGCTCACAGTTTGTCTCCTGTGTAGACACACTGTGAGGGGGATAAGTCAGCAAAAAATTAAATTTTCTTCTTCTTTTTGCCCCTCTCAGTTTTAGTAGTCTCCCCCACGCAAACCATCCTTTAGAAAATTCCCCCTCAATCCCTGATGCTGTGACATCAAGATAAACTAAGAGAATCTGGGGCAGGAAGCTTTACTTGTGAGGGCAAATCAGGCGAAACACTTCTCTGTACCATACGAGTAAACACTGCAGCTTACACAGATTAAAACTGTCCAAACTGTTTGAATTTGAGTGTTAGAACAAAGAGGAGAAAAAGATATAAACGGCACACAGTGAAAGGAAATCCAGTCGTATTGAAATTCTGTGAATGATACTGAATTTCATCAGGACAAGTGAAATCAGCTCAAAGCAAACAAATAACATATATCCTCTATTATTCACCATGCATACAAATACACACACACACACACACATCACATCCTCTCTATCTTCAATTATTTACCAGGTGGGAGTGAACGACAATGTTCTGCACTCACACACTCCTCCACCAGGCTGTTTCCATTCATCATTAATAATGAAGCCTCCATTGTGTGTGTGTGTCGCCATGAAATGCAATGTAAATGTTCAAGTTCACAGAAAATCTAAGAATGATGGTAAATAATAAAAAGTATGGAGTTGGCATAAATTAATGCTTAAATGTTCTATACACAGAAGCTGAGCAGCCTGGTTTTCCTGTTTTTCATTGCATGACAGAGACAGGCTGTATTAGATTTAAATTGTATTCAGGCTCTATTCAGAGTCCAGCTAAAACTATGTGGGATCTCCTTTTGATCTAATGGATTCCAGGTTATCCCTCATGGGAACCTGCCTAATAGAGTCCACTCATGGAGCCTGAGCTGAGGCAGCGTTTCAGACAGAAAGCCGGAGGATACAGCTGATTTTATAAACACCAGAAATATTATAAGATAAAAATTTGAGGATGAAAGTCGGAGCCTTCAGCTTCGCCCACCTGGATCTGAGAAATCTGCCATGACTGAAGACACATGCTGCAAGTGAACACTTTGCACTTCATTTATTTAATAACAGGTTGTATAAACTGAATTTATTGACCCACGCTGTGTTTGCAAAGAACCTCTCCAAGCTCTACAGGCCAAGCTCTGTTCTCTATGGTAAACAGACTGAAGGAAGGAGCCTGTTCTCCCTGATGTCCAGTCAAAGTCTACTGGTGGCGTCATCTTCTCAAACTAAAATTAAACTGGAAAACAAAAAGGGAGACTCATTTTAAATCCACGTGCCCTCTAATTGCAGGAACTGGCCTTATTCTGACTTAATTAAGTGCATCAAGCACATGACTGATACCCATTAAACACTAATATTTTCTGTTCCGCTCTGTTCATCGAATGCATAAAGCAATTGCTGATATTAATCACCACTATGTGCTTCACAGTAAATGTATTTTCTTATGGAAGGTCTTTACTGAACTCCAAATAAGTGGCCAAGAGACTGAGAATCAAATGTCTTTCACCACTTTGCTGGAGCACATTAAAAAAGATTCAAATTCAAGCTTCAAACATGAGAAGCTCAAGTCAACACTACAACAGTTCCACAGTACACAAAAATTCTTCCTTAAAGTGTAAAAAAGAAATGAAAAAGAGGTCTGTGTTATTTAAAATTTATAGCTTCTGTTCTGCAGCCCTCCAGGCTGAGAGTTTAAGATAACAGGCTCAGTTAATGAGCAAACCTTCCACTTTGCCTCCCCGGAGTGAGAAAGTGCCCAATCGAGCGCCAGCGTTGGTGTAAGCTGCAGGCTTATCTGTTGATTCACACGTTAGACTGCGCCTACTGCATAAATACACTGCACAGAGTTGTAACAGGAAGAAGACAGATTAGTCGAGCTTAAAAGACAAAGCCTCTGTTATTTCAGTGAATCTGTGATAAGCAGGAAAAACAGTACAACTCATTTATTTGGTTGGTTCACTTTTCTGGCTTTTTCTCACTTTGTCCCTTAATTCCTGCTTTTCCTTCAAGCTCAGGTTTCTGCTGCTTCATATTTCACTCTCATGACAGCAACCAAATAATCTCACCCTCGACTATCCTATGTGAGAGTGTGTGTTAGTGCAGTATTAGTATATTGTGGTCATGCTGCTGTTGTCAGCTGATGCTCTGCTCGCCTGTGGTCTGAGCAGTGACGGCCTAAAGATGTTCCACTGAGATAGGACGTTTAATTTAAGCATGTGTGAAAGATTATGGATAGACAAAGACGGGGGGGGGGAGGAGAGATCCCTGTCATGAGGAGGACTGCTGCTGCTGCTTTGTGGAGAACCACAGGCTCTGTGCATCAATTTGAGGAGACATCAATTTAGCAGTACGAATGCTAAAAAACACACATGCAGAAAAACATCCCTCACACAGACACCAGATCCCAGCCCTCTGTCAAACCAGCCACTCAGCAACACACACACTCACTCACACAGACACACACACACACACATATCCTCAGGCACTGACACAATAACAACCACATACATTCTTGGCATTTTTACCAGAGCCAATTACGGCCTCCCAACCTGGCAGCTCTGGATGTTCTGCAAGCCAGCTGAGACAGTGACTCACTGCATTCATCCTTAATTAGCATCACAAAAAAGTCTAAGCTGATAATGCAGCGGCTGTTTTTTTCTAAAGGCGTGCAATTTGTCGGCTTGCAGCAGACATTAAGTCAGAAATTTAAGACCACTCCCAGCCGGAGTCGACACTCTGGAGCACTAGAGATCGGTAAAGCTGCAGCCTGAACAGCCTTTTTCTCTTAGCAGCATCAGGAAGTCAGGGAGCTGCAGGCAGAGGGGATCCAGTGAGAGGAAAACTGAGATGAACACAGAGAAAACATAAAGGCTGCAGTGTGTGATTCTGCATACGAGGCTGAATCAGGGGTCTGTAGGTGTGGTGTGTTTAGACAGGAAGCTGGCTTCTTTCCCACTTCCTGTGTATCTCCAGGAAGTGGAGATACGAGATAAGACTCAAGGTAAATGGACGTATTGAGCTATCATCCTGCACCTACAGCTAGTGATGGATTACATGAAGGCTAAAGGAAAAGTAACTGAATTTCCCCCCGTAGATAAACCAAATCTCATGTATTTTATTAAAGCTTTTTGAAGATTTGCATCTGTCATTATTATGTAGCTGCAACAGGAGGCTGATAAATAAACAAATGGCTCTCTAAGCCCCTGAAAAAGGATTTATTCAACATGCTCTTTTCAATGATAAACAGAGCAATTAAAAAATGAACAGCTTTTTAAATGTGAAAAACTGCATTTGCCATTTATAATGAACTATACAACAGTAACACAATGAACTACTGAAATCTGTGTAAATGACAGCAACTACAGCCTTACAACAAGCCCAGTAACCCAAAAAATAACACACAAATTTAACTTTTTAGGTGCGACAACAAAAACTTACTTAAGTTTTCTCCAGTAAAGTAAGAAAAACTTTTACACACACTTCATTGCAACATCCCCAAACATGTCTGTAATCATCAGACAACACTTATAAGCCAAGTCAGACACTCCCACTCATGTTACTCACCGATATCTGGAAGACTTCCTGTGTGTCATCGAGCATCTGAACCCTGATTGAGACTTGTCGTCCTGGAGGCTGTGCAGGAGGACGCAGGCCCGGCTCCAGGGTGGACACCCCGAAGCTTTCAGGGGCGCCCAGCCTCTGTCCGGCTGTCGACGGCCTGTCGGCTGGTTCGACCATGGTGACAGACGCTACAGTGAGGGGCTCTCCAGCTGCAGGCACCTCTGTTCACGACTGGAGGAGAAAGGAGAGAAAAGGTCTTAAAATTTCAGGTTGCAGTTTGTGTCTTTTTATGTGCTTCAAGCTAACAATCTGTTCAGTCTGTGATTTCTGGTATTCTTGGCTTCTTAAACACATAGTGGGCAGTTTTGAGCGAGAAGGTTCAGGCTTTTTTTTTTTTTAACAGCCAAGCATTAACATAGTCTCTCATTCAGAACAGCAAAGTTACATCACATCCTGTGTTTTGGTGGATTTATAAACACAATTTCCTTGTACGGTATTCCTGATCTAAATTTACAGGAGTCGTCAAAAAGCCTTTTTTGGGTTGAAATTGAATGGTGCATTTGCATTTTGAGGAAAAACACGCCAGATGAAATCCAAGAGAACAAAAAGGAGAACACGTTACTGTTTTCAGTTTGTGCAAAAAGCAGCTGCCAGAGTTCTCAGGAAAAACCAAGGAACTGACCGCATCACTTCAATACTAAACCCTAGCACTTACGGACAGAACTTTAAAGAGATGCTGCTTGTTTATAAAGCACTAAATGGTGAAGGATCTTCCTTCTCAGATGTGTTTCAGCTGTGTACACCTGCAAGACTTCTCAGATCACTGCAGAGAAATCTGTTCAGCTGAACATGATGAGGTGGATTTTTAGCTGATATGCTGCTTGGAAGCTTGGAAAAAACTTCCTGATCGTATTGAAGGTTCTCCAGCTGTAACCAGCTTCACATTAAGACTTAAACCCAACTTTTCTAAGATTCTTTGTGTAAACTAATTAAATACACTCTGCTTCCTTGATATTTAGCCAATCAAATACATTCTTCCTCTTAAATCTTTTATTTTCATCTGTTTTCTAAAAAGGTCCGGTGTGTAGGATTTAGGAGTATCTATTTGCAGAAATGGACTACTATATTCTTAAGTATGCTTTAATTAGTGTATGATCATGTGAAAACAATAATCATTGTGTTTTTATTACCACAGAATGAACCCTTTCTATCTACAGAGGGGGCGGGTCCTCCTCTACAGTGCCATGTTGCATTGCCATGTTTCTACAGTATTCGTGAATGGACAAACCAGACATCAGCTTCAGAGAGGGACTCTCCAATTTTTTATACATTCAATGAACATCACAGAGCAGAGGGATATTGACTTAGTTGCAATCTGCAACCTCACCACTAGATGCCACTAAATCCTACACACTGAACACCTGTCATTTTATTTGTGGCGTTTCATTTGGTCACTAACTTTTAGTGTCTGTGACTGAAAGTAACCTCAGTCAAAACTTTAACACATTACCTCATCTGAGAACACTTCTACCTGAGTCTGTCACATAGATTTTTATCTGCAGTGGTAGATGTTTATCAAACTAGGTCTTTAGTTTTCAATGATTTGATAGGGGGACATCTAAAGGCAGAAATTTCCTTGCACATATAAAAGGGAATAAAAGCTCCTGTTGTCATGATGTAGAAAACTTTATTTGAAAGGAAACTTTTTGCCTAATTGCTGCAAGATATGTGTGAAAAACCCTGCTGAATTATTTCAGTCTCGCTTAAATTGGCCTTGCAGAGTGAAAAAAAAACCCACCAGACATTCAGTCAGTGAGTCCTTCAGGGCTGAATTTATATTGGTCAGGATGATTAAAGGGGTGTATAAACCACAGACTAGAACTGCCCCAAACAGTAAGACAGCCAAACTCTGCATAGAGACAGACAGACATGTCTCACACTTTGCTAGACACACACACACACACACTTATTCCAGCTACAGCACATGCAGGTGGGATTTACCGTGTTTTCTATAAACCAACAGCTAGCTCCCTTTAAGACCAGTTCAGACTTGAATCAAAGCTCTACAAGCGGGGCAGATGAGATACGGTCTGAAAACACACAAAGACACAAACCCCCCCTTTCAGACTCAAACACACACAAACTTTTCATCACACACTTGATAAACCTCAACCTCAGACAATAAATATGCCCTCAGACGGTTGGTGACATCACGGCTGAGGAATGTCTTAGAAGACCGTCCGGGGGGGCGGGGCATTGAAGGGATGAACTGCCCCGACACACAAACACAGCTGTTATGTATGTGTGAGTGCACGGGTAACTATGACAATTAAGAAGGGCATCTCGCACATCCCTTTAGTCTTTGCTTTCTCTGAGATTAAATGACTGTTTTGTCCTCGGTTGCGTGCCCGGAGTCATCGCATCGTTACCTGAACAAATCGTTAAATCAATCATTAGAAATCTATCACACATTAAGAGGTTGTTAGAGCTTCTTCAAAGCAGCACTCATCCTCATTCAAGGAAATACACATTGTATTCCTGAAGGTGAAAAACAAGAACAAAAATGATAAATCACAAATAGATTGTTCTAATTATTTAGAGACCGGGGAGTGGTACAGTGAGCAGGGATGATTAATATCAAACACTTTGTCCTTGACAGTGAACATCCATATTTCAAGCCCAAAAGCAACATGTTATTGTGTAAATGGGGCTGCATCTCCTCCAAAAGAATATCTTCAAGTCCACTGAGTGCTGGTCACTTTTCTCTGTCAGGATAAAATGGGAAACGGTGGTGGAGCTTCTGTGCACCATTTAATTTGCAGCCAAAACATTCTTCTAATCAAGAATCTGCAATGATTATCGCAATAGATTCATGCTTTGAATCTTTTTTTTCATAAAAAAAAATCAACACCTCACTGGTTCAAGCTTTTCCAATGAGAGGGTTTGCTACTTTAATCTATTTTATGCGAATAAAGAGAATATTTTTGGATTTTGGAATGTTGGCCGGACAAAAACAGAAACTCCATCATCCTTTCAAGCTACTGGAAATAATGATGGGCAGTGTTTACTCGGCAGTTTTTAGAGCAGATTAATTAATGATGGAAATAATTGGTCGTTCCAGCTCTACTGTGGAGCCTTCAGTGCCCCGAAGGCCAAACAGTCCAAAGAAAGAGGCCCCGGAAATGGCCCACAGCCAGCAGTGAATGCCTCCCAGCTCCGGGGGGGCTGCTCTGTGGCTGACCTTTGACCTCAGTGTGAACAAGGACTTCTTCTTCCTGCATCAACTACCACAAAAATATACTGTATGCTCTTCATGGAAACAAAAGCTCTGTATACAAAATGACTCTGCTGTAGAAAACCAATCAATTCACCAGTTGTGCTTTATAAACTGAACCAAACAATGCTGGCATGATGCTCCTCCTTCATGTGATAAGAGATGAGCCTGCAAAAGAGGTGTGACGGCTGTGACGCGTAACACAACTTCGAGTGTGATGTATAACAGACGTGTCAGGCAGCAACACTGCTTTCCAAACAAGAATAATTAAGCTGTCTTGCCATGATTTGGTCTAAACCTTTCAACATTCACCTTTTAAGGGAAAAAATCCGATTTGGAATAGCTCAATGGAAAAGCTGATAAGAGTAGGAATTTAAGGTCAAAATGCATGAATAAGGTTTGTGGAAAATAACATTGATCCAACGGCGTATTGCATGCTAAAAAATAAGTACAGACAAAAGTTTGCAGTAATGTGAATTTGCAAATAAACTTTAAATACAATTTTCCTGTTTGTTCTTTTACACCTACTTTAGCCTTTTATTTGCACAGTGAGTTTTACTAATCCCTCCACCTGCACACACAAATGAGTGCCTCTCTTCACCTCAGTGACAAAAGCTGAAACTGGAAATCAGAGCCTCACCGAGGAAGTGACCCGACAATAAAGGAACCTGACATTCAGGTTACTCATTACACCTGTGGGAACGTTCGTTTGTACTTGTGTGCTACTTCCACGCCACACTGAAATCAATGCTCCGCTCGAGTGTTTATCAGTTGTTCAGTATCGGCTGTCTGTCTGACAAAGACTGAGAGTGAAACTGCAAATCACCTGCTTTTAAGATAAACCAGATAATACCTAACGAAAAGCTTCTCCACTAAAAAAAAGGGCTTGAATTTTCAGCGTTTGAAGGATTGCTGATTTGTCTCCCTGTGTCCCCCTTCAAAGTGTCAACTCAGAGCCACTTTTAAAGCACTACCTAATCATTCACTAACAAGCAAGTGCCAATTACCCCAGCAAGCATCCATAGGTCAAATTCTGCAGACAGCAAGGTTTGTTTGTTGCCTGCATGTGTTCAGTCTCTCAACAGGTTTAATATCAGGCTGAAACAACACAACAACAGCAACTACAACTAAAAGGTACTTTTGTGCAAAAAAGCTCATCCTTGAACTTGCAATGGCACATAAATACCAAAGAGCTTTCATAGATCTTTTTTAAGTATTCCTCCTAAATGCTGACAGGATTGATTCCAGATCTTGATTCTTATCCTCTATTTTGGATCAATTTCACAAGAAGAGAGTGGGAATCATCTCCTCAGTAAGTGTTGGGGGATTAGAGATGGAGTTAGTTGAGCAAGAGAGGAATACAGAGTGAGCTGGTCACACAGGCACAAAGGAAGCCACTGTGGGAGCTTCCAGCAGCAGGGCTTTAACTCGCAGGGACTGAGGCCTCTCAACCAGCCTTTGAACTGGTGTTAGCTGAAAGTTTCCCAAGAGTTTGTGAGAGGGAAGCCTGGCTCTGGGAATCGGATGTGTACAGAGGAGGCTTTTTTAGGTTACAGGCATTGGGAGGTCACAAATCTGCTTTAAATCCTTTTGTTTTGAAGAAATTTCCATTGTTTTTTTGACAAATCGAGGCAGAACATGTGTTAGTACAGAAAATCTGTGTTGGAATATCACATGATTGTACAACAAGGCAACATTTGCAAGCCATAAAACTCACAATCAAGACTTCAAAGCAAGAGCAGATAAGGAAACTTACTCATCTGAGCACAGGTCAAAAAAACTGAAATATTTATGTTAAGAGGAACAGATTGGAACACAACAAGACCAGGTAAAAACACAGAAACAGTGCTGTAAAAGAGGATCAGAGGTCATAAGCTGAAAGTAACTGAAAAAGGATGTGACAGATCCGCTGTATGTGGCAGGGAAGGTTTCACTGCTACACTGCTAAGCTAACTAAGCTAAGTTTGTAGCAGTTTTAATGTTGATTTAGCACTTATAGTTCAATATTCATAGACATACAGGCAGTTTTGGGCTGCTATTAGTAATTTTCTCTCATTGGTTCATCTGGAAAATATTTTCTGGAAAAAATCAATCAATCAGTGGGTCAATAAAATGTTGGAATATAGTAATAAAAAAGGGCTGCCGCAAATTCCTGAAGCCCACAGTGATGCCTTTAAATAACAGCAAGAACCAGCTAAACTTTGGCATTTTTGCTCAAAGAAAAATCAGTTAATTGATCATCAAAGCTGTAATTTCTATTGATCATTTCAGCTCTAATGCGACATTACAGAGCAAGAGAAAGCAAAAAGAAAGATGCAGATGTACATGGATGATTTGGAAAGACGGGGTTTGGAATTTCATTAAAAAATTGCAAATAAAAGAAGCATGTTGCATTCACTGACAAACATTGTGATATATAATCAAAAGCTCTGAATACAGATTTTAAAAAAAAGTGATGGACCATGCATTTAAAATATTTATTGGATAGAAAACATTGTCCTGAGGTCAAGAAAAAACCTACAAGAACAAATGAAAGAACAGCTAAGAACATGAGGGGATTAAATCCATCACCTGGTGATTGTGTTACTTGTTGCCACTTGTACGGATCAGCATTGAATCAACATCCACTGACTATACAGCACCTGATTCAGCTGAAAGATGACACCCGGGGGCGTTAGACAAACCTAGAAAAGGGCAGGATCAAGGTCCCAACACAGCACCCTTTCTTGGTAGATCAATGGCTGCGCCTGATACATTTTATCAAGGTGACACTCCCCCCCCCCACCGAGCCTTTAAGCTGCTCCACTGCCCTCAGGAGACTTTCTATTGTGAGGCTGCAAACACCAATTCTCCTGGTGTCGTAGGTGTTATATTGATTGCAACAGGGCGCCCATGCTCACCAGCCATTAGCAAAATGAGGCGCCTAGGAGGAGGACAAAGCTGATTGTGGGTGCTGCTTCCCCACTGACCTCACCATGAGAAGGGGGTGCAAAAAGAGCATATGCCCCCCTCAGAGATCAATAAAGGAAAGGGATTCGTTTGTCAGCTAATGTTGTCACCTCAAAGGTGCCATGCATACATTCTCCAGGGGGTGGGTGGCAAAAACCAAGGACCAAGGAGGGGTGATATACTGCTACAACCTGCATGCACACAGCAGCAGCTTGTCAAGTGCTACAAAACAGGCACAACCCTATACAAGGCGCACACATCAAGAGTACAGTTGGCAGAGTGCAAGCTCCAGGATGTGGGTTAGCAGTGTAATCCTTTAGGCCAGGGTAAAGATGTCAGTAGGCTAATGTGACTTGATCACACTCAAGAGACAGGAGTGGTGTGTGTGTGTGTGTGTGTCTATGTATTGTAAATGTGTGAATTAATATGCATGTGGTGACAATGACAGGCTTAGTCTATTGTAAGATTTGGTGAATGGAGAGGCAGCAGGGGGAAAAAAATGCAAAAATCCACAGCATAAACATCACCTAAAGTTTATGCCAATTATAGATCCACGTAATATTAACTTCGAGGAAATGTTGCTATATGTGTAAATGTTCGAAGTGCTTATTTAAGAGGGTTACCAAGGTCTATCATTAAGCTTACAGTAAAAGAAGCTCTGCTGGACCTCCTAAAGCCCAGACGATTAGGAAAATGAACAGGCTGGTTTGTAATCGAAGCAAGCTTGTACTTAAGATATCGGGCTCATCAAACATCACGCACAGGCGCTTAAGCTTCAGCTTTAAACTGGAAACGTTTATTATAATAAATCACGCAAGATCCAGACATTAATGTTCAATAACAGCACACAAGGAATACCAGAGAGGCTACGTGTAACCTCGCTCCATAATCCGGGTAGTATGATTTCCTTACCCCCGTCTTTTCCTCAGGATCCACAGATTGTCCGTCAGTAGGAGCTTTTATTTCCAACGCGGACGGTAAATCCCGCACAGTGCTGTGCTGCGGCTGAAGTTTTCAGTAAGAAGTCCTCTGTTCGCAGCCGAGCCCGCTCCCTATCAGGTGGGACGTGGTTTCTGAGCGGTAGCCATTGAAACAAATGTGGGAGACCGTGCGATTGAGCTTTCTGCGGGAACAATAAAGAGCAACACACCGCCTCCAGCACGAGCACCCGGCGCTCCAGTGTCAGGCTGAGAGAGAAAGTGCAACCAGGGTAGAGAGACAGCACCACCTCATGGTGATTTAGGGGAATGACAGTGTGAAGGCAAAGTGGTTTGGTGTGATTCATGTTAAATGGTCGAATAAATTTAACCTTGGAGAAGTATTGTCTAAGTTGTGTCTCTTCTCTTGGTGGATATCTAAAGTGATAAAGCATGGTGACTTAGTACCAAATGCTGTCCAAATATTAGAGTAAGACATGTTTTCTTTTTATATGTTCTTGTGATTCAGTGTTTCAAACGGTAATATCTGCAATTCGTTATTTGACTAGGTTTTGCATGGCCTACGTGCACGAAGCGATTACTTAAATTAGTTTTATCTTTGACATTATCATAATCTACTACATTATTTGTATTATCATAAATAATATTTTACATTGAACGGATGTAACGGCTGATATTTCTCTCACAATATGTGATAATTTCTGCCAATGTCACTACAAGTAGAATCCGTATAATATTCTGTTTAGTTACTTGTTTTGTTTGTTCTTTAAGCTTTACAGTGTAGTGGTCATGTCGTGGTAGGGCCAGTTTATGGAACTATATGACAGAAATGGGAAAAAAAGATGACGGCTGGCCCGTACGGGGATCGAACCCGCGACCTTGGCGTTATTAGCACCACGCTCTAACCAACTGAGCTAACCGGCCATGTCCTTCACTGTAAATACAGTGGTACAAGAACATGACATTTGCTTCAGTATCTGCTATTCTGGTTGGCACGAATGTGTTCAGTTAGCTAGCTAGATAACCAGCTAAGCACTTGATTAGTTCTATTTGAAAAAGTCTCATATTGACTTAAATTGTGTATTACGATAAAATAGTACACTGTGACAAAACTAATATTAACTATACTATTAAAATAAACAAACTTTTAATGAGGAATGACGACGACTTTCTTTCCGAAGTAGCATCAGCAAGGTCCGTTGCTATAGTTACCCTGGAGAGAGGGCGAGACTGCTCACGTGACCCAGCAAGATGGCGACCACAATGTAGAATGGATGTGAATGTAAGTATTATTAGCTAACCGTTAGATTAATAAACCACTGTTTAATTTCGTTCGGTTATAAAGTGTCGTCATTGCACTTTCAGTGTGTTTCAGAACAAGTGTTTTCTTTTGAGAATAACGTAAAAAACACAAGTCAGTTGCGTTTTCTCCTCGGTTCAGCCCACTAACTAAAGTAACGCTGACCGAATCCGCTAACGTTAGCTCTATTATAATCTGAGCTTCATCATTTGTTTATCGTTACTCAGCTGTTTTCACTTTTGCCAGGTTAGCACACCAAAATACTAATTTGAATACTTTCACCTTATTCTTTTTTGCCTGTTCTCTTTCAGGATTTAAGCTGAATGGGTCCGTTTTGTCGAAAATTTGGATCTACTGGTTAATTGTTCATCATCATATCACAGAATCAAGATGGCTCTTAATGTCTTTGGTAAGCAGCATCACACCTTGGATAACAGCCTTTGTACCTTTTTCTGTGTGCATTAAGGGTGTTTTTTTGGTTATTTTGTTTGGTTGTGGCTGCTACACTGATGCATAATCTACTGACCAATGTGGTCAGCCACAATTTTACAATGGTGATATCGCTCTAATGTATTTTGGTATAACTGGGAGAGGCCATTAGAAATCTTGTGTATTCAGTAGCTATTGAGCAAAGCTATGAGTTCATTTAATCAAACACTGTGCTGAAGTACAATTTTAGCCATAAAAGTAATACATAGGTATTCCCATCCTGTGCTACCCTATATATCTTAATTACTGAGGTAAATATCAAAATTTTTACTTTACTACATTTATTTAAAAAACAAAGTCACCGTTTACTTTGCAGATCAAGGCTTTAAAAACACATCATCGGATCATCTTAAAATAATGATTCATTTTTACAGATAAAATTAGTGTAAAAAGTAGCTAAATCAACTTTACCATGTCCTGTCATAACGTTTAAGTACTTGAACTGCTTACACTGTTATGTATCAGCAATAATTATCAATAATTATTACATAATGCATAATACAACATAAAATAAACCGTGATTGTGCAACTTCCACTTCATAATTTATGCTTTTGCTCACACTTACAGTAAGGTTTGTTGGTAATGTACTTTTATTAGGGCAACATTTTGAATACAAAACTTACTTTTAATGGATTACTAGTTGTATGGGTTTTTCATGATTGCTTATACATAGGATCTGAATATTTTTCCACCAAATTTTTATAGTTAGTTACTGTAAGCCATAATTGACCAAAAAAGCTATTTAAGTACAAATAAAAAACATCAACATCATGATTTAAAAGTCCATTTTCCAAAACTCAGTTGAGTAATAATAGCAGTCAGTATCAGTTATTTATAAAAACTGCAATAAGGTTTAAAAGACAGATCATTTGGTGAGGAGACACTTGTTACCTGGAGCTGCAGTCAGAAAATGTTTTAATTGTATGTTGTTTTGGTGATGCTTGGTCTAACAGCAGTCTTTTTTTTTCCTCCATGGTTTTTAATTATGGCTTTTTTATTTTAGTAAGCTTTCATGCTAAACTTTAATCTGCAAAGTAGTTGCAGTTGTCAGAATAAAAAATGTTGGAGGGGGAAAAAAGCTCAATATTTTCTCTGAGATATAGCAGAGTAGCAGTTTAAAGCCTCACAAAAATAGAAACACTCAACTGAAGTACCAGTGCACCACAATTGTCCTTGCAGCACTTCAGCAAAAGACTGTATTTGATTCCTTTCTACCCCTGTTGCAGACATCGTGAGTTGCCAACAGTCTTTGTGTTATGTCTGGTTTCTTGTGAGTGTGTCTTTCGGTTGCCTTGAGAAAGAGGGTGAGACATTTGCCCAGGGAGGACTGGGAGTTATTTTGAAGACAGGATACCGGGACGACAAGTGTTGAATAGATAAGGCTTGTAGGGTGAACTCAGAGTACACAGAGACAGGAAACAGGCTGTTAGTTTCTACCCATGCGGAGAAGATGGAAGACAGCCTGACTTTGCAAGATGCTGGCAAAAGAACAGAGTCTTAAGATGGATAATTTCCATCTCTTTTCTTTAGATAATTTTTAAAATGTATTTGTAGAGCAAGTTTAGTTTGGAAAGTTACTCTCTTTGGCTAATTTTGAGAGTAGCTCAAAATAGAGTCCTCAATCACTGCTATATATTTGCACAGTTGCTTTACTGTGAGCCTCAATGAGTCGCTGAATATATATACACAGAACAGAATTTGAACCTAAAAGGATTTCACAATAATCACACTGAGTGGAAGTGTTCATCAGAGACTGCCGAGTTCAGCCAAACTCCAAATGAGTGCTTGAGGCTGAAGATTATCTGTTCTTCTAAGCCTATGATGTTGCAAAGTTTCACGCTTACTCTGATATTTATGTCAGTGCTGTTTATGGTCTGCAACAGCCAAGCAAGAAACAAGGAAGCTCTGCTCTAATACTGATATCATCTGCTATTAATTTTAGATGGGCAAGCCTGAGGGGGTGACAGCAAAGGCTTGTCTGAGTGTAAGAAAATTAAACATCTCAGTGAGAGCTTGTTTACATTTCATGTCTGCAAAGCGTAAAAAATTAGGCTTTCACAGTTTTTTTTTATGCTTCACAGACTAGCTCCATTTATTAAGTCACCTTTATTCTCTGTGAGTTTTCTGTTGTGGAAAAATACATTATCAGTCAGTCTGTTGTCCCAGTGTAATTGCATTGGAAAACTAAAGAAAATAAAGTAGCTGAAAGCCTTAACATCATATCTCATACCGTGAATTTAGCTGCGAGCTGTTACATTTTGAAATGGCATTGATAAAATCACAAAATTGTTTTACTGTTTGCCTGTGATGATCTGGCGATCGCTCTTACTCAGCATCAATGGGCCTCTGAGCATGTTTGATTGGATGTACATGAAGCTTCATCTGAATTCTAATATAACATATTTTTTTTATTGATTTAAAATCAGAAATAGGATGAAATTAAATGAGGAAATTCAGATTGTATCTGGTTGGTGGGTCAGATCAAATTGAGACATACTTAATCAACAATGATTCTTATGTTTTTTCCACTTGGGGGCACTGTAGCAGAGCAAATTCAGTTTGAGCAATTTAGCAGCTGTTGTACTTTTTCTGTCCTCAGATCATGATGAATACAGACCGCCAGTTTGGAAATCTTACTGTAAGTACTTTAAAGCATTTTTAAACTTAAGTCTTATTTAAAATAAGATACAATTCACACTTTTATGTTCTCATTTTGTTTTGAGTCATTCATGGTAGCAACATGATTTTTACAAATTATTTGCTGTATGTTTTCTGATACAGTGTACCAGCTCCAGCAGGAGGCGCCTCACCCACGCAGACTAACCTGCACCTGTGAGGTGAGAACACAATCCCTAACTATCAGCCAAACACTGTTGAACTAATCTGCCATGTCTCATTTTGTTCTAGAGAAATTAAGTTTTAATTCATATTATATTGCAGTAATGCTGCATAAATAATTCAGCTTCATAGACATGTGGCATTGACGGCCTGCATCATTGAGCAGGCACAAAATCATTATTGTTCTTATTTAAAAAGCTTAACATTCCAATTGTTACTGCACATAGTCGTAACTATGCAGGGTATGTTTCAATCAAATGCATTGCACAGTCAATCCAATGGAACTGTGGTCATTATGGAACATTGATAAGTATTTTAAAACATTATTTAGAGGTAAGATAAGCGATACCGCTCATTAAACATTTGACTTTTCTTGTAAACTTTGAATTTGCAAAGGAGGTGCACCAGATCACATCTGATAGAGCCTAAAAATGTCAATTGTGGATTTGCTGTCACTGCGCATGCAGTAACATCAATCCCTTGCACTATTTGGCTTAACACGTGAATATGGAGCTTAAATGTGAAACAGGAGATCTGAACACAGGTGCAGTTTTCCATCAGAGTCATCTGGGTAAATCCCTTCACAGATGTTTCATTTGAATTAAAGCCGTGCAACCTAAAGAGGTCAGCAGCCAGTTTAATATCCCATTACTTTGTATTTTCACACAGAAATGTTTAATAATCTCCAACATCACATGCACACACAGTTTCTGCCCACAGTTTAAACAGCGAGTAAATGTGATTGTCAACAAATAAAACAATAGCAGTTAATGTCAAACCTAAAGCAAGTGTGTGTATGTGTCTTTGTGTGTTTTTTTTCTCCTCAGAAACTGAATTTGCTGACTGGACATGTAGCAGATCTGGCTGTTTTTGCTGTAGTTTAGCATTGCATTGTCTTCAGTGAAAGCTCCTGTTAAGGCAATGTACACTGCACACTTTTTTAATGTTGGTACAAGTTCCTTTAGTATTAATAATGGAAAGCCAACACAGTCTATCAGTGTTTTTGTACTTGTATACTTAGAGCCTATTACTTCCTCTTCCAGCAGGTATTAGCAGAGGAACAAGTTTACCAGGAAAAGGGGGGAGAGGGCCAGAGAAGATATCATGCAAAAGATCACATGGTGCACTAATCCTGCCCAAGTACAAGGAAAACATATTAGCCTGCTGCACTTTGAGGTTCTCCTCTCCACTTGTTCCTTTTTTCCAAAGGGGAGAGATAGAGCCCTGTAGTGATATTAGCACTGTGATTTATGCAACATTTGAAGACCTTAACCATAACCAAGTTAAATGGGTTAGAGTGTTGGATTTAAATTTTCATCAAAACAGCATTAATTCAAACATCTTTATATTCATTGAAGACCTTAACCATAAAAAGATTAGCAGAGGCTCCGCCGGTTGCTGATGTCCACCAAATGCCATGCACTGGCACCTCAGCTCACAGAGGAGGCAGCCACCAGATGTGTGCGTGTTTGTGTGTTTAGGGGGGGTAGGATGGTTAGGGGGAGTCCAAGTGAGATTTAAAAAAGGGGGATTGAGCGTATGGTGTTTTTGTGTGTGTTAATCCGTAAAAGACAGTGGTCTTAGAGCATGGTGGCCTGATGTTAGCATGTGTGTGTAAAAGTAAATGAACAGCTGTTGGCTTTCATGCCCTGGCCTGGGTCAGGTAGCTGGTGCTGACCCAGTTAAAATCAGCAGACTGGCAGACAGACGGGGTGGAAGTGCCCCCCCGCTACTGAGAGCCCCATGTTGTCTGCTGGGAGTTCAGCCATATGTGATTTAATGATGCACCGATAAGCATTTATCCACGGCTGGTACTTTAATTTGTGTCCTGTTGGGGTGACATTAATGAGTGGAAGCTGTCCTTCAGCTGGAAAATCTTGGGTAGCATCACTATTGAGAGTGAAAACTTTGTTGAGTAAAGCCAGGCAGTCATTTAGAAACATGAGAAAGGAATAATTAGCTGAAGGCGTTGTTGAATTTGTCGATTAATCAATTAAAGAAGTTGCCCATCAAGCACAAATGCAAAGCATCCACATCCTCCACTTTACTTATCATATGTGCTTTTTGTGATATTCTTTGTTTTATGTCCTTCTGTTTTTTTTCCTTTGTCATTGTGTTGACATAATTTGGAAATGACCTCATAAACAGAAATCTCTACTCTCTCTTCACTCTCTTTGTCAGTGTGTGTGCAATACATTTGGAAATCTGGTTTCTTTCCAGTTTCAGTCTCCTCATAATCCTGAGTAATAACAGCTTTCCACTTACTTTATATGAACTGACATTTTCCTCCCACTGACTGTTGAGTGTCTTGGAGTGATTCACATAAGATGTAATTCTTTGTGAGGTTTGAGCTGTTAAGGGAAAGCTCTTAAAGCTCTTAAAGTGGAGCTCTTAATTCATGCTTTTTTTTTATATGAGCTAAAAAAAATGCTAGCGGCAGTTTTAGGACAAATACATTGTCTGCTACAGGTGCCTTAATGCAGGATGTTCAGATGTCTTCAGGCAGTGTATTAAACTCAGTGTTTGATGCCAGGCTTTGCCAGGTAGACATTTCACTCTGTACCAGTTTATTTCATCATTTCATTCAAAATACACTGTTTATGCAAAAAAGATGCGTTTCTCATCCAAACAGCTCATCCCCTCAAGCTCGGCACTCTTTTATGTGCAGTCAGGGATGTCTGTTGAGCATTAGTAATGGGTATTAGTCCTGTCCGCTTCATGCATGGCTTACTGACAGGCCTTAGAGCAGTTTGGAAAGGTGCTCAGAGGTGCACGTGCATGACTGCTAACATATCTCCTCCCTGAACAGCCATCATCACCACTGGCTCTCTGTCAGCTTAACTTGTGACTTTTTTACCATCTTGACTATGTTTTCTCATTTTTTACACTGTATACTTGTAGTTGGTGCTGCTGGTAACCATGTGGAAGTGTAAAAGAACCGGGAGGAGTTTGTTTTTTTCTGTTTTCACTGTATATAACTACACTGTCTGTATTTTGTTTACTACTATAAACTACTGCAATCAAAATGAAAGAATAATTGTTAATGTACACCAGATACAATGCAAAAACTTAAACAGTTAAGTCCAAAATGCTGACATGTGATATGAAAGTCCTGCTCTTGTTTCTTTGCACTTGAGTGCTTGTGTCCTCACTTTCCTTCCCTCTGTGTTTTTCATACACGCACATACAACAGAGCATGCAAATTAACATTCAGCGCCGTTTGTTGGGACTTTGTTGATTTATTGGCTCGACAGCAGTTTTGTTGGGAACAACAGAGCACTCAGCTTTTTATCTGACTCGTGCAATATTCTCCGTGCCCACACACTCACAAACTCACACTCGCTGACAAACATGTGCCAAAGTCTGGGGGAAATATATTCAGCAAGAACACACTGCGTGTATAGTTTTGGAGTCATTGGCATTTCATATGTGTTGTTTTCGTGAGGAGTTATCTGCTTTCCTGCTGCATCATAAGTTACATCATTCACACCTTTGAGAGTCAGTATTCTGCCTGTGTGAGATGACAACCATACACCTTTTATAATGTTTTAAAGAATGCATGTTTTTCTTTTCTTTGCAGGTGGACAACCGACCAAAATACTATGGAAGAGAGTAAGTTGTCCTCCTCTCTATCTGTGTTTCATATGAGTAACATCCACTCAACTCAGGTTGATAAAGTGTTCTAAGAGCTGGTTTCTTTGGATTTGAGCAACTAATTTGTTTATTTTTACAAACAAGACATCTTGACCCCTTATTTGCTGCTTTTCTGTCCAGGTACCATGGGATGATCTCAAGAGAGGAGGCCGACCAGCTACTGAGTCAGGCCGAAGGCAGCTACCTCATCAGAGAGAGTCAGAGGCAGCCGGGGACATACACACTGGCTTTAAGGTATGTTTGTGTTTGTGCGTTTAGCTAATTTAGGGGAGATGCCTCAACTACCTGCAAGCATTTGTGTAACAAGCTGAGAAAAAGAGATGGTGTGGGCGCTGTGCAAACGCAGAACTTGTCAGATTGTGGTTTCACACCCCAGGTGCTGTGAAGTGTGAGGATTTAAAGGCAGCAGTTGAACTATAAGCCGCTCAAAGGCATTCATCTCTCAACTCACATGGCTCCACACGCTGTCCTCCCCAGAGCCTCTCCTCACGAGGCAGGGTCACAGGGTCAGAGAGTGATAGTTTGTGGATGCTGCCAGAGGTGTCTCCCTAAACAGGCTGCCATATGTTCACTGACTTAAGTGCTTAAATTAGTCTTGTGTATCATGTATCCTCAGTGCCACCCAGCTACCCACTTTGCCCACTTTTTTATAGCAACTCAGTAGTCAGTTCTACTAGAATACGACCTATCATTTTCTCAGAGTAGGTGTCACACTTTTAAATGGGTGCATGGCATAATTTGAATTGGGTTTTGGGTCAGTTTGCTCTATTCATAGTCATGGCGTTCTTCCACCTGCACAAGTTTTCTCTCCCACCCCTGTGGTAATAATTACCTTCCATAAATACCCTGTTTCAGAAACTAGTGTTCCGCTCTGGGTTTGCAGGAAAAGGAAAGGTTGGATTTTGGGTTAATGATCTTGCTTTGCTGCTTTATCTGGCGGTGGTTTCATTGTGACCCACTGAGGAGCAGATAATGTGTTGGCCCATTTCAGGGTTCGTCTTTCTGTCTATCGCAGCCCTGTCGCTTAGTTTGTGCCATTTTTTGACTCTGTGTTGTCTTAGTTACTTGCTGCAATGCTTTTTGCATATAAAAAGAGAAAATAAAAGTAGAGTTTGGTTGTAATAAAATTCTATATTCTTCTTTTGTTGTGTTTTTGCTTTGAGGCTTCTTATTTTCCTTTTACGCACCCTTTGAACAGCCATCCAGTCTCATCATTGTGGTCAAATTTTATACCAGAAATAAATGTTACTAAGATTTAAAACATTATTGGTCCAGCCAAGATGCTGGTAAATGTTGCCTATCTTCTTCACTGTTTGCCGTATTTATTATGTCTAAATAACACAGACAGCTGATGATTTTTTCTGTGACAATGACTTATAGATAAGAATGTTTTTTTGTTTTTGCCCGCTTGCTTTATTCCTTCAAGATTTGGGAACCAGACGAGAAATTTCCGTCTCTACCATGATGGGAAGCACTTTGTTGGGGAGAAGAGGTTTGAGTCCATCCACGACCTGGTCACAGATGGTCTCATCACACTCTACATTGAGACAAAGGTGTGTGTGTCCATCAGTCCTTTAAGGCTGTTTCGGTTTAAAAAAAAACGTGGCTCGTATTTATCACAGATGAATTACTTGATCATATTTACAGTAACCTTGTTTTCTGTCAGGCAGCGGAGTACATCGCTAAGATGACAATAAACCCCATTTATGAACACGTGGGCTACACCACCCTGAACCAGGAGCCCACCTTGAAAAAACACCTGCCGCTCAGCCCTGAGGCCCCAGACGGACCCGCTCCAGCCAAAGACGAACACAATGCAGAGGAGAGGGTGAGGACACATGTTAATTTTCGGATTCAGTTGTTTCATTGGCATGGAATTGTGACAGCCATTACCAACCAGTGTCTTCAAAACCGTGTAGGAACTCCAGCCAAAAGCATCCTGCAGTTTGCATGATGTTGGCAAATTCACTTGAAGGCTTTGGGGGTTTGTGAGAGGTTGGTTTAAATAAGAAGTGGAGGAGCACTGGCACTAAGTTTTGGTTCCACTCCAAGTTATATTCCCTTCAGGAAGCTACAGTTGGAAATGATTCCTTAAATTGAACCATTCTGAGAAAAACTGAATCATTCTTCAAGTCTCTTTCTTTTTGTTTTAAGTCTCTTTGGCTGAGTAATTTGCTCAGTTTGTTTGCATCTTGTAGAAGATTATAAAATGGTGAGAAATTATTTATTCATACTCCAAATATTAGATCAGTAGGAGTACAGAAGTGTAGAGTGGGAAATGAGAGGAACACTGAGATAAGCTGTGGTTTCTGGATGGATTAAACCAGTAATAAAGAAGTTAGTACTGGATTTTTTATTTTTAAATATATGCACCTTAATCTATAGACATCATTATGAAGTGTTTTACTTTTCTGTTTCAGTTCAGTAGAAGAAGAAGTAATTCATTTGTGGCTGTAAGATGAATAGCTTTACACAATGGGTAGAATGCAAATTAACTAAACAAGCAATGCTTTTCTAAAATGAATAAAAAAGAATATAAAATGATAAATACATACATCATTTCTAAAAATTGTGGCTTGTAAAGCACGGATTGCGAGTCTGAAATGTTGAGAAACCCTTAAGAGAGTTAAAATAAGGGTAAAGGTAAGAAAAGTTGCTGCTCGCACAGTGCTAAGATGGAGGGATGAGAGTTGAGGAACGTGGTGAAGGAAGGAGAAGACGAAGGAGGAGGAGGATGGATGCAGAGGAGAGATGGCCTGCAGCCAAGGGCTCTGCAGTAAAATTACATAACAGCAGTTTGCCTGCAGAAACCTGCTATCTCCCAAAAGCGGTCTACCAAGTGTCCAAGACGCGACTTTGTTGTTGGCTAATTAGTTTCCTTTCAGCTCTGAGATAATTAGGCTGTTTGCTGTTTTTAGATTTTAACCTAATTGGCAGACAGAAGTTATTCTATAATCTATATGTGGAGCTTCTCAGACTGTGAATTCAAAGTGGCAGTTTTGGAGATGTGAGTTTTCTATGTGAAGCAGGGACACCCATATGCTAATCAGTGGGCTGCATTTAAAGTAAATTTCAGTTCTGCAGCTGCTGTTTTGTGCAGGTGGATGCATGAGAATGAGGCATGAGATGCAGATCCATACACACAAGTGCTGTGAAATCCTCAGAGCACGCACACACATGCTGTTAGTGTAATAACGTCCAGTTAAAAACACCTAACACACAACAACAGGCTCATAACAAAGTGGTGTGTGCATTGTTTTTATCTGCTTTGCCAGACCGGAGCCTCCTGAGGCCTTGTATGACCTGCAGTGCATGACCACCACTGCACCTCATACATCACTGTCTGCGTGTGTGTAACTGTGTGTGAGTGTGTGATGGGGGTGGTCCTGTGTACGTGTGTGCTTTTCATAATTGGGGGGATTTGCAGACAAAGCAGTACTGCTGTGACATTGAGTCCAGAGGTTGCTCTCTGCAGGGAAGACGAACGCATGAGAAATACACATTTCATACGTTCATTCAGCTTATCACCCTTTATTGTGGGTTAAATGCGGTTTTACGACCCCTGCGAGGACAATAGAGACGTGGTTCTGGTGATGAGTTTTTAAATTTTAATTTTGAAAGCCTTGTGAGAGGAAGTTTACTGGACAGTGGCAGGAATTATTGTGGGGAGAGGTTAAAGCAGAAAATTCAGCAAAAATAATCCACAAACTCATTTAAAAAATTGCATATTTGGAGATTAAAGTGCACAGATGATAGGCCCACCAGTATATGAGCTCACTAAGCATAGCCTGCTTTTTCCTTCTTTCCTTTTTCTGTTGTTTCTGTATTTCTCTCTACAATGGAGATACTCTTTTGTTCAGCACCCTACAACCCACCTTCCCCTATTAAATATCCATGACCAGCCATACATATTCACTGTGTTGTATATATAAGCTGAGGATTAGTGATTTGAATATGTGGTTGCTTATGATAACCACATTATGTTTTGAAATTTGAACTTAATTCTGATTTTTTTTTATTTGCTATAAAATGTCACTGCAGCAAAACAAGATTTAGAGTAGCTTAGTGTAAAATATCTAAAATTAAAGATCAAAACAGTTAATCTCTCACAGAGTAACAGGATTAAATACAGTCCTGCTGTTGAAAACCAGAAAATGGCAAAGAGAGGAGGTCCCAACATCCTTCCACCAGAGGCGGTACTTAACCAGAAAAGTGCAATTCTTAAGTAAAACTGCAGCCTTGAGCTGTTCTTATATAATTTTACTTCTATGATCTAAGATGATGCTTGAGCAGGGATTTAAAAGGCATGGAAGGACATTGGATTGTGTGTATTTTGTTTAAATTTTATGCAACACACACTTAATCCAGACAATAGAGCTGTTGTTTACAGTGTATAATTAAAAGAAAAATTGGGAGGCATCATAGGAAAAACTGATCAATTTTGTAGTTTAAATGACAAAAGCGGAGAGAAAGGACACAAAGAGGAATAAAAAGTGTAATCAAATGAATGAAACAACAGCTTGTTTCGTGCCTCATTCTCTCTCTCCCTCTCTTTCTCTCCCGGGACAATTGAGGTGGCAGATTTGGTGACGAACAACAGGAATCGCTGTCTTCTGATTGGCTCTTTCTCCTCTCAATGTGACCTGTTAAATTCATCCATTACTGCACCGTAGCTCAGCCTCAACCCCCCCACTTCTTTTCTCTTTCTCTCTCTCCGCCTCTGTCACCTCCCTCCTCCGCTGGTTCTGCCAGGCGAGTGTGTGTAGGGGAAGCGGATTAACACACACACACACACAAACACACACACACACACTGAGCCATGTGGGCTGGAGCGCTCACCTACACGCGACCGGAGACAGGGATGTTCATTCTGCCGCATCAGTCTGCTTTGAAGGATTTGCTCAGGCATTTCAAGAAATGAAGATTTATTGAATCATATTTAGAGAACTTTTTTTTTTTTTTTATGACTGCTTTTGTAATTTTCTCTGTCCCAAGACGGGTTTTCATTGGCTGTCTGGCTTTGTTTTTTTGTTAAGAGCTGGAATTGCACCATGCAGCCAGCATCAGTATGCAGAGCTGATGTGATTGGCTGATCTTTGTGGAGCTAAGACAGCAGGATTGGTCCTGTTTTGGTTCCCTGGTTTGGGATGTTGTTGTCAGATGAAGCTTTGATATGAAACGAGAGTGTAGTTGTTGTTGTTGATTTCTCCTTCCGTTTTTATTAATTATTCTGTGCTTTTTTTAAATTGAATTTCCTTTTTTTTCAGTTTTATACTCTTAGTCTGACAAGCTTATTGTATTTATTGATGGAATTTCAATTTTGGTCTCAGGCCAGCTTTTAATTTAAACCCCCAGTGTGAGTTTAATTACTACAGATCCCACAATGCCAAGTAAAGAGTCGTATGTCGTTAAAAGAGGTAAAAAGCAGCGGCGCAGACGAGCTGAGAAGGATACAGGTCAGAAGGGCTCTTTGTTTACCGCAGCTCTGGGTTTGAACATCAGTGCCGGTTCAGTCCCCTCCCTGCCAGTCTCCGGTAGCCTCTCGGACCCCAGCGCAGGCTCAGGAACACATCTCAACCGGGGGCCAGCACCTTCCAAACCCACCTCCCCTGCTTCCACCTTCTGGCAACCAATTAGATCTTTTGCCCTTTCACAGCTCACATCGCTGGTGCGGCGGGCCACCCTGAGGGAGAGCGACCTGGCACCCAAGTATGAGAAGGTCCACAACTTCAAGGTGAGTTGCTCTTTGCTTCTCCGTCCTGTTTCTCTTTGCATGTGTGTGCATGTTTTGAATGATGCCAGAAGTGCTGATTCAGCTCATGGGGTCTTATTTAAATTCTCCACAGAGAGCTAAGAGCATTAGGATGCACAAAAAAACCATACATTTCTGAGTTTACAACTCAGGTTATAAGCTTCTGTTAAACCATTGGATCCCCAGATTTTCCGTATTACAAGTAGCCATTAGTGAGGAGCTCAAAGGTCAGAGCCTCAGTGTACGCAGCACAAGGGAGACATGGATGAACACACACGCACACACTCAGAAACACACAGAGCTCCATGATGGGATGGAGGTTATTAGCATTTCATTATATAGAGTAAATTTATGCAATAAGTGAGCAGATTAAAAACTCTGTTCTTCCTGCAATTTTACCATAAATGCATTTTCAGCACTCCTATTGTGTCTTTTGTCAGTTCCTGTTAGTTTATAATAAAGGTTATTACTGCTGCTCTGTTATTACTTAACTCAGTCTTTGTTACATGAATATTTACATGAATATTTTTTCCCCCTGTTCTCTGTTTGTCTCTGCAAACAAACCATTTTTGCTTCACTTAATTTGTGTATTTTTCACTGTAATATTTGTTGTTACTTCTGTGGCAAAGTTGCACTGAAAAAAGACCTTTTTAAAATCGAATTCACCCTTTTTTCTATGTCTGCCTCTTCGACCAGGTTCATACATTCAGAGGCCCCCACTGGTGTGAGTACTGTGCCAACTTCATGTGGGGTCTCATCGCTCAGGGAGTCAAGTGTGCAGGTAATACAAGACACAAACACACACATCCTTTCTCCAACACACTTTAAAGTGTATAACCCTTTTCTGGAGTTCGCTGTTTTCAAGCAGCCTTTGATTTAACACACACACAAGTAGCCAAAAAAAAATTCTGTTTCTGCTTCTATTCGCCTCCGACAGTGTGCTCATCATGTTGCACCTCCTCTCTCTTTAGCTGTGACTCAAAAAACCGAGGCAGCGTGTTTAAAGTTAGTCATTTTGCTGTTGACTCATCCGCTGTGTATCATGAATTTCAAATGTCAAAAGAATCAATTTGGTGCCAAAGAACAGACTGTCAGTGTGATTATTACTGTGTGTGGGTGATGGAGAGTGCCTCTGCAACGCCTACGTTTAAAATGCAACTTTAACCATCAGATTTAGTTATTGTGCTTTAAGAATAACATAAATAACACTGATGTTGCTGTTAAATTTTAAGAACAGTGTGAAGAGCCACAGAAGATGCTACATTTTCATTTTTCAGGTCATACATAGATATATTTTTCTTATTAGTCATATTGACTGTCAGAATGTGTCTTCCTCTGGCAGACTGTGGCTTGAACGTGCATAAGCAGTGCTCCAAAGTCGTGCCCAACGACTGCCAGCCGGACCTGCGACACGTCAAGAAGGTGTACAGCTGCGACCTCACCACGCTGGTCAAGGCCCACAACACCAAGAGACCCATGGTGGTCGATATGTGCATACAGGAACTGGAAGCTAGAGGTGAGCGAGAGAAGACGAGGGCGTGCGAGTGTTTGTATGCCTGTGTGTGAGTCAGTGGTTATATAATGTTGACCAAAAAAAGCTTGCAAGTGTTGTTTGCTGCGACTCTAAAAGAGGGAAAGAAAATAGTCCTGTGACGCTGGAGCTGCAGTGTTTAATGGGATATGATTTGTCATAATGGAGCTGCCACAGACAGGATTTTATTGACTACTGTTCAAGAAGTGGGTGAAAGTAATCCTGGAAATCGTTAGAGACAACTGACTTGAAGTGATTGAACTTGACTGGTGAAGCAGATCAATTCACAGCTCATCCCCCACTCCGTCTCTGTTGTTGTTCACTGCCTCCTCTTCTTATTTAATATCTTTTCTGTGTGTTTAACTCCTCATTCTACATCTCCTTAAGCTGTTACATTGTCACTAACACATTGTTGTGATAAAGAAATATGGGCTGCAAAGAAGGATTATCTCTTTATTATTGAATATTTAGCCTGATTATTTTCTTAACTCATTTATTTATTTAGCCCAAACATTTAATAAATTAATAATGAAAAAAAGCTCATCTTCTTTAGTCAAAGCAACATTCCAAAACCCAAAGATACTCCACTGATTATCACAGAAGGAAAAATAAAGCTGGCATTTAGGCATCTCTGAATAAAATATGGTTGTACATGAAATATCCAAAATTGTAGCCACTAAATAAAACTGTTCCAGCTTTAAAAGAGCTGTTGAAGTTTATTTATTTCATGAAACAAATGTAGCTGTCTCTTTGTCCTGTCTCAGGTCTTCAGTCAGAGGGTTTGTACAGAATATCAGGCTTCAGTGAGCTGATTGAAGATGTCAAACTGGCCTTTGACAGAGGTGAGTGTTTTTCCTATAAGAATTTCCCCTTTAACAATTAGGTTACCATAAAACCATACTCTTGAGGTGTCTTTTTCATTCAGCTGTATCTTTCTCTGGTTTAATTCATTTGTTTGGATGATGTCTCTACTGATTTGCTCAACAGATGGAGAGAAGGCTGATATTTCCCCAAATGCATACGAGGACATCAACATCATCAGCGGAGCCCTCAAACTCTACTTCAGAGAGCTGCCTATTCCCCTCATCACATTTGATGCCCACCCACGCTTCATAGAAGCTGCAAGTAGGTCTCCACGCTTTCTGTACCTTATTACATAAGATGCAAAAACCGAATGAAAGAACAGAAGCCGAGCAGAGCTTTGAAGGCACTAAGCAGCAGGGACAATGTATCCTGCATATGCCACAAATTAGGAAAAGTTGTCTATGAGATGTGTTTTTAAGGTCTTTTTCTTTCAATTTTATCACATAAAAACTGATCTGATATCTTAATGTCGGCCAGGCATGAGATTGTGTGTAGATCTTCTGATAAATGTCTTCTTCAATGTCTGCAGAGATTGCAGACCCAGAAAAACGGCTGGAGTCTCTCCACGAGGCCTTGAAGCTGCTGCCGCCAGCTCACTACGAGACGCTGCGATACCTCATGGCTCACCTCAAGAGGTCTGAACAAACAAGTCAGGCTTTCACACAATCACATATCTCAATTTTTGGTAGCTAAGGTGTTAAATATTCAGTTATTTAGCTTAGTGATCCCTTGATTGAGATTTATGTCCAGTTTTTTGCTCAGAGGGTCTGACATACACTCTCTCCATCCAGAGTGACCCAGCACGAGAAGGAGAACCTCATGTCCAGTGAGAACCTGGGCATCGTCTTCGGCCCGACACTGATGAGGGCCCCCGAGTTGGACGCCATGACGGCGCTCAACGACATCAGATACCAGAGACTTGTGGTGGAAATGCTCATCACCAACGAAGACGTGTTGTTCTAAGACGCAGGAAGGGTAAAATGATTCCTCAAACAAGGAGAGAAAGGACAGACAGGTTGGGAAGGTGCTTGTATGCTTGATTCTCCTTTAAAAAGATGGAAGAAATTGACTTTTTACAAGAAAATGAAGAAGAAATTGGCTAGATACCCTAACCACGCATCATGCTGGAGAGGATGGAAAGAACACTACCTGTTGTTGTAAGGAGTGGATCAAAGCAACACAGAAGGAAACAACTACTTGCAAAGAAGAAAAAAAAATAAGAAAATAGTTGAACAGCCAGATGGAAGGATGCAGTGTTTCCCTACATTTCAAATCTAAGACATAATCAAAATGTTACTTTAACTCTATCAAACAGACTTGAAGCTTCCACAGAAGATACAAAATCTGTAACTATTCATCAGTTAATTTACTGGAGCACTGAATGCTTGAAAGGACTAAGAAATATAATTATTATCTCTTTTAATGAGCTGGGAGAAATTAAAATATGCTCTCCATCATAAGGAGAATTTCATAGTAGCATTGCAACAACACTGCTTTGCCCATGTAAGGGAAACACTGTGTGATCCATCTTTATGTTAATATCTTCTCTCTCTTAAATGGATGTCTTGACAGTCATCAATTTTCGTCACCAGACTTTTTTTTTTTTTATGGGGGAATCAGCTTTGAGCATTAGCATTGTTAGCATTTACCACTGATTTAATTGATGCTACTAGCCTCAAGCTTCTGAGCAAGTGTCACCTAGTGGTCACCAGTGGTCATAGTGAAAATCACGCAACACTGCTGCTATCTAATCAGTGTAATGACTTATGATTTCCTCAGATTCTGGTGGCAGGAAATTGTTTTGTTTTCAACAGAGTCAAGGTATCCATTTAATCTCCCTCAAGAGAGGAAGAAGCACTGACTTCATAACAGCAGACAGCTGAACGAATGAATGAATGAATGGAAAAAGTGAATCACTCAACCGTAACACACACTCATTCCGCTGAATGGAACTTAAGTGACTTGGACCTAATGTGTTTTCATTCCTCTTGTAAAACTCTTTAGTTTACAGCTCCCTCTTCTGTTCCATCAACTGAAATGTAATTATACAGCGATCCTACACTAACAACTATGTAGTTTTTTAGTTGCTAACATAGAGACATAGAGAACACAGACATAAACATAGAGAACATAAAACATCGCCCTCGTATTATTTTTCATGTCGTGTTGTAAGCTTTTGTTTAAGGAATGTTTTTCTAGTTTTGTCAGTGTGTGATTACAACAAAAATGGAACTGAAGGAGCTGTAAATTAAATGGTTGAACATTTTTTTTCCTCACAGTCTCTGAACCAATCCTGTGTTCTCTCATCTCTCCTCCTGCCTGCTATTGCCTCTAAAGGTGAAAAAAATCTCTTGAAAAATGACACTTAAAACTCAGTGTCATGATATTAAAGGGAAGATTTGGGAATGTTTCTGCTGAAAAATATGAAAATATTTCTTTTTAAATCTCATTTAGACAGCTTCATATCACCCCAGGGGCAGCTGGTGATGAGAGAAACACATCATAAGTGACTTGAAACATTGATATGTGAAACAGTGCTTTATTTTGCTTTGCTTTGCTATGTCATTTGTATAGAGCAGTATTGTAATTAAGCGGTGTTAACAAGCAGATTTTGTGCTCAAAATACTAATTAAAATTCTTAATCGCATTCCCGGAAGCAATTCAACAGATTGAAACACACTAATAATTTCAAGGCCTGCCAACTTTATTGGCCCGGGTGGGATAATTCAGACACCCGAGGCGGGGACGCTCCAGTACCAGACTATGGGAAATTTTATTATTTGGTCCCTTCCCAAAAGTTAAAGCAAAGAAGCTCAATAAAACAAAAACTCATAATGTTAATTTCTCTGCATCCGTGTCTGCAATAACATGCTAATGGTGCTTCCCTCACTGCATATCACCGACATGTTTGGTAAGATGATACAGCTGCTGTCATTTAAATTCAGTTGGCTTTAACATATCCAGCTGCCACTACATCATCTAACTGTGAAATAGTGAGAATTAATATTGCTTACACATAGGTAAAGAAGGCCAGTAGGGATAAATTATTGTTTAATGCTTTTCTTGACTGGTTTTCTGCCTTTACAGACAATGAAAACCTGAGAAAATGAGATTTTACCTGAATGCAATTGAATTAAATCATATGCTGCACATGTGAAGATCGAGTGCTGGCTCTGTGTTTCCCATCAAAAGGTTTGCTGTAATATTTTGATGCTCCGATGGGATGAAAGCAGTATTAATTGTATGAAGATGTTGCCAATCTGTATTATGAAGGAGTGTATTTGCCATGATTTTTCTTTTTTAACTAGTGCCATTTAAAATGGGTGGATGCCTTCTGCATATATCTCCACTTTTGCAAACACACACTAAACCCCCTTTTTATTCATTTTTACCCCCATTTCTGTCGGGGGTCTGTGGTGACCTTTTCCCAGTGCGCTCCATTTTGCAAAGCAGTGTCGACCCACCAGACATCTCGACCTGTTTCACCGATTAAAGTTAGCATAGTAAAAATAAGCGCGCCCATGCAGGGTTGTGTAAATCTAAATGGATGTACCATAAAAGTAACATCAGCATTTTTCTAACATTATGATTATGTTTTGAATTTCCATTTGTTCTTTATTTTTAACTGTTTTGTTGACTTTTTGTTGTTTGTACTAACTACCACCAGACTAACCCAATGACAGCTTGTGAGCCTTCAGTGATCTGTGACACTTGCTTTTTTTGGCATCATGAAATGTCTCTTTTTTATTATTACTGTCATTGCTGTAAGCATTTTCTATATGGTTTATGCATGATGAAATTAAATTATTAAATATGGCTGTCAGTTAACACATGTCTGAGTTTTTATTCCAAACTGACTCTCCTGCTGGTTTGTAAATATTTCCATAAAAGTACAGAATTTACACAGCCTCTCACTAAATCAACATTCTTGATCCATTAGAGACACTGTAAGTTTGCTAGTGTAGCCAAGATTATCTGTTTCCATTTTTTTTTTTGCCTTATGGCCCCTTAAATAAATGCTTAAATGTATCAACAATTTCTCTGAAGGTTTTTTTTTTTTGTAGAATTTCGATTAAAATACACTATTTCTCTTGAAAATGGTAAAATTTCATAAAAATCTTTAGCAAATCTTAATGTTATCTGGTAGATTTTACTTTATAAAATGTACAATATTTTATGAGTCAGTGCTACGCATATTAAACTTTATCGTACAAAGGGTCTAGTTTGTAGGATGGAGTGATATCTAGTGGTGAAATTGCGAACTGCACCGAACCAGATATATCCCTCCGCCCACTGTGTTTTTCATTAGAAGGTGACGGCCTAATCTCTTGGCATGGAGTTGAAACTTCAACGTCTTGTTTTTTTTAACAAACATCTTTAATAATGTAGAACGATTGTAGATTATTCTGTAACTTTTTATTTTGAAGTTCTGCGCAGACAATTTGTATATTTTTAAGTCGCTCCTCTTTGGCTCGTATTTGTTTTAAGTCCCTCGAGTTTGGCCTCCCATCGCTGATCGATGCTTAATTAAAGGCGCCTCAAAGTCTGGAGATCACAACGATGTTGTAATTATGTGGTTACACCGCAGTTATTAGCCTGTAGTTTTACACTAAAAGAAACGGTAATGCTTCACGGTCACACCAGTGTGTGAATGTCAGGTTTATCCGCGATTTTCGTTGGAGAAACAGGACCTTCAAAAAAAAAATAACCAACTTCTGGCGCTTGGATCCAAGGTTTGCTCAACCGAGGAGAGGTAAGAAAAATGGCAGAAATATGTGTTCAAATAAGTGAGTGTTTTATGCATGGTTGGTTAGTAACTGTTTTTACCATACATTAACTTTTATCAATGCATGGAATGGTGTTTGTGAACTAGCAGGCAGCTAATGTCAAAGTAGCTAACGTTAGCTTAAAGCTAAAAGGTTGCAACGAAAATGAAGTGCAGGTTGCTAACGGAGGCGTCTCCATATTGTGTAGCCTGTTTATTTAACAACAGGCCTGTAAATTGTGCGAGACAACGTGATGAGACATTTTATTGCTTCATGCCATGATGTTTAAACTAAGTGATTAACTTTACAGGAATAGTTATGTTTGATGAATAGCAAGTTTTGAATAGTTTTTCTGGTTGTTGACTTTTCTCTTAAACTAAAATGCTGCTAACTTGTGTGCCCTGACACGAGACAAGGTCTACCCTTCTAACTTATTTTGTGCATGTTAGACAATGCAAGGTGGGTGAAATGTCACAGGGTGTGCAGCTTGCAGATAGCTGTCTTCAAAGATGAAGTTGTATTAATTTTTTAAAACGTTGGCAGATAGTTTACTGTGAAAAGGACCAAGGCAGCGAACGGTCTTTGACCGAGGCATGGTAAGATAATTGAGGTACAATGGCAACTGGCCAACTTGCGCTTTGCTGCCATCTGGTGGTGAATGAGAGGAACTGCTGCTGAAAACAGCTGCTTGGCTGTTCGGCTTTGTTATAGCTGTAACTGAGAAAGACAATAGTGCTGTATATTGATTTAAATGCATTTCTGGGCTTAAGTTTTTGCTGATTTCATTCCTAAGGATAATTTATTTAGAGATTTCTGCTGATATGAATTGACATATCATATAATACGTCGTTGGTGTATTGGTTCACATCATAGTAGGTCATAGTGGCTTCTTAAAAACTTCCGGTTACAAGGTGGCAGAAGCCTCGTTGGCGCAGTAGGCAGCGCGTCAGTCTCATAATCTGAAGGTCGTGAGTTCGAGCCTCACACGGGGCACATATTTTTAGCTTTCAAAGTGAAAGGGAGAGCAGTATTACTTTTATCTTTAAGTGCATTTTTGTAAAACATGCTTTTGTGGAAGGTCATTAGCATCAACGAATCAGTTTTTGCAAGCCTTAAGAGAAAAGATATCCGTCCTAGCCTCCCTCTGAGCTAGGTAATGTAAAAATTTTTAAATCCCAACTTTTTCATGGAGCTCTAAGCCCGGCTAGCTCAGTCGGTAGAGCATGAGACTCTTAATCTCAGGGTCGTGGGTTCGAGCCCCACGTTGGGCGTCAGTGTTTTTTGTTTCACTTAATTGTGCTGAGTGATCTATCACGTCAGTTTCCAAGTTTTAAATTGTGAGATTTTGGGTTAAAGGAAGCATTCTATGTGATCATCAAGATAATCAATGAGGAAATAGTCTATACAAAATTATGGCAAACCCCTGAGACTAGGCTTTGTTAACAATATTTGAGCTCATCAACTGATGAAACATCCATTCCAAAACTTTTTATATTGTATTGCCCTTTCTATTGCTCTGTAGAATTTATGAAATTTTTTGTCTCCCTTTTTAAAATAGAGAAATGTGCATTGGTGGTTCAGTGGTAGAATTCTCGCCTGCCACGCGGGAGGCCCGGGTTCGATTCCCGGCCAATGCAACTTCCTTTTCAAGTTTTGTACTAACTATATTAAAATTAACCCTAACCATACTACCTGGTATGATTATTTTTGGGACAAATTGTGTTTGTGTCAATATTACATTACTGTTGGTCAAATAGACAGTTGCATGACTTTATGTATTTCAACTGTTCAGTAGCCCCTTTTTCTCCATTTCCTCCTGTTAGGGTTTTTGTCTCCCAGGCTGAGTGTTGGGATTTCAATACATGAAGACTTTGTCAATGTAGGCAAATAATTGTTTGCATTTTAAATGTTAGTACAAGGAGATGCTATGTTAAGGTTAAACAATATAAGTAAGGAGAAGAGAAAAGTGTATTTTCTCCCCGTCGGGGAATCGAACCCCGGTCTCCCGCGTGACAGGCGGGGATACTTACCACTATACTAACGAGGAGATGTGTATTGTGTTATACCTGTCCAATTTTCAATGTTCTTGTGATATTGAGCTCATGAAAAAAGTGTATTCCCTCTCACTGGTAGAAGTAACGATCAATGAAATCCTCAAGGTCCTCTACTCTGGCTGGTAATCCAGTGATGTCACCCGTGAACTAACTATGTTCATATTAACAGAGATGTAGGGACAGAAAGTAGGGCTGAATGTTATGCACACCGCTCTCTGTCTCTCTCCCCTTTTTACACAATTCTAAAAAACATGTTTAGCTATTCTGGTAGAGCTGTTGTGTTAATTTCTTGCCAGCAGTAGTCATTACGACAGACAGGATCTGGCCCTTTTGAGTGCGGGTAGCAGAAGTGGGGGCCTCGTTGGCGCAGTAGGCAGCGCGTCAGTCTCATAATCTGAAGGTCGTGAGTTCGAGCCTCACACGGGGCATATGTTTTACTCCTTTTGGTGGTAGGGCTGCAAAATAGTATTTAGTAATAGTGGCTATTTAAATGCTCAACTCAATCCCCCTTTTCTCCCCCCACCTTTATCATTATCATTTATCTAAATCTTTATCTAAATCTAAATATAACCATGCGTCCGTGAGTTCGAGCCTCACACGGGGCATATGTGCATATGTACGGGGCATATATTTTTTTTCTCCCTTTTTAGGTTTGAAGAATGTGCATTGGTGGTTCAGTGGTAGAAT
>JAPZDY010000017.1:4225267-4239149 GCA_029783645.1 Ctenochaetus hawaiiensis
TAAGGGGTTAAAATTTATAAAACAATTTAATATTTGATATTTCTGAGTAGGACTGAAGTTGATGAATAGATCTGATCTAAAAAAGTAGTAAAATACATTTAAAAATTAATATTTTTATAGCAGTTACAGTAGGAGTACACTTTCGGTACTTTTGGTACTGAGCGTATAGTCCAATGTCGCCTCCCTCAATTTTAAAATTAAGCCGAACCATACTACCTGGTATGATTATTTTTGGGACAAATTGTGTTTGTGTCAGTATTACATTACTGTTGGTCAAATAGACAGTTGCTTGACTTTATATATTTCAACTGTTTAGTAGCCCCTTTTTCTCCATTTCCTCCTGTTAGGGTTTTTGTCTCCCAATCTGAGTGTTGGGATTTCAATACATGAAGACTTTGTCAATTAGAGACTGACGCGCTGCCAATTGCACCAATGAAGCCTCATGAGATAGGAGTTTTGACAATAAAAAATTTTTCCTTTTACATAAACAGGAAGTCTCTGTAAAATTGTAAATTACATTACATTACTCTGTAAATTACATTTTTAGAATAAAAATGGTCATCAGTGCTTTAAATCACAGGTAGAGTAACATTTAAAAATAGAGGAGTAAGTCACTGTGTCCCCTCTTAAATATATTACATCATAAATGTCATGTCTGTTTGCATAATAAGGCTTCTGCTGGTGTTAAGCTATTAAGGGATGCAGATGGGAAATGTAAATAATGTCACAATTGAGACTTGAACCAGATGACTAAAAGATATGTGCTTGCTTTCTGTAAAGGGCAAACACTTAAAGAATTTTGTCCTGCGTCACAGTCATCAATGAGTGAGTAATGAGGTGAGTAAATAAATCACTGTTTGAAATTAAAATCAGTTAGTGAAGGTTAAAAATAGGTCTGCATTTTTCCAGTTCAGTCTTACAGATCATTGTTTTCTTTCAGGCTTTGAATGTAAGTGATTCAAGATAAAATCAATCCTTGTTCTGTGTAAAATAAAACCCTCACAATATCTTTTATTTTTCTGTCAGCAGGAGCAGTTTCTGACTTCAGGCCTTTGCTGTGTGTGGAGTTTCACCTTCAAGTGCTCTCCTTACACCACTACTTTAAAGAGCCACTACAAATCTGACACCAGAGATGGGCACAGTACCTATGAAACAATAGTGCACCTGGAGGGTTTTTTTCTTGTTTGTTTCTTATCCAAGTACACAATTTGTCAAATTCTTCAGCATTTTTAACTTAAACAATGGGACAAAAGAAGTAATAAAAAATTTAAATTGACATGCAAAGCACATATTCTCCTGCTCTGCTTTACAAATTACAATAAAAATGAAGGTTTGCTTCGGAACTTACCTGGATTCACTCAGTTTAAAATGAGTTAATTGTACCATATGGTGTTTATGTTGCTGTTTTCCTAATATTGCTGCAAGAATAACTTAACTGGAACAACTCATCATATAAATAAAACCAACCATCCAGAAACTTTGGCCTCACAAATGAACAAAAAGTTCCAGCAACACTTGAGACACAGTCTGGACCAAAAGTGGACAACTTTCTTTATAATCTTCTTGAAGCGCTTGTTACATTGTTATGCATGTCAGGTTTGCAAGTCATTTTTTGTTATTGCTTTATAATATTATAGCATTATTATATCATAGCATTATATTTTTTATTCTAGTATTAAATAATTCTTGGTTCAAAAGGAAATGTCCTGTGATTTTTTTGCTTTTTCTATATATGTTTTTATTACAGTGTTACTGCACAACCAAATTAGGTTGGCTTCCCCATCCTAACACATTTAATAAATGCACTCGATTTGAAAACAAATGCACATGCTTGGAGATCGATATCTTTACAAATAGAGGAGGTGGAAATACTCATGCTTTTTGTCAACAGCGGCTGCCAGAATGAACCAAGAATGAAAGATGTGACTGTGAGAGGTTGACATAACTCTTCTGTGTAAACACAGTTAAAACTCCTTATCAGCTGAAGCTCAAGCTGTTCAGGAACAATCTTGACGTTCAGGTTAAATGTTTACAGAAAGCATGGCTTATGTCTCTCTGTTTACTTTCTGTGGTTTCAACATTACGCAACCTTTGGAATCAGACTTCAGAGTTGAACTTTTCCATAGCCCGCCTTCCCCTGCAGGTGCATGTGACAGGTTCATGAGTAGCTAATGATGCTGACATGCTGAAAGAGCTCTGACAGACGTGTTTCAGCTCTGTAATTTTCACACCTGCTGTTTGATGTTTAGAGTGTGTCTTAACTCTTTAGTTTTCTTTTAATTTTAATTAAATATGTGAAACTTGAGAATCTTCTACTAGAGGGCAGACTCAAAAAACACAAAAATCTTTGATTGGTTGCTGCTGTGGGAGGTCTCTTAAGACATGTTTGTATTCTAATTTGAATAAACCCTCTAGCCTCTGACTGAATTATAACCCAACAGGCAGAACAAGCTGGTCCAATATTAGGAGAAGGTTCAACATTATCTTTGTGTCAGGACTTGTTTTGCATGATATTTTGTCAGCGATGATTACCTTGTCATCCTGCCTATCAAAAGTTTATTTGGATACAGGCAGTAGAAGAGCTGAAACCTTTCTAAAAAATGCAGCGTAATGTTTTTGCCCTGGGGTAAATCAGACTCATTAACTTATTCAATTCATGTGTTTAAAGGAACAAATATAAACTTATGCCTAGAGCAGCTTCAAAGACATTAATCCATTCTGTTTAGTTTATACAGCTTGCTTATAGTAGCACTACCCAAGAATAGAAAAAAACACAACCCAGAGTCCAGTGCTGCCTTCAGTCGCTTAGTAAATTGTAAAATGGACGGGAAGACAATGGACTTTTGGTTCAATTTGTGTATATATATTTCAAAAGTTGCTCCTCTTCCCAATAAAGACTCATAATCGTGTCAAGCTGAGAAAAAAAAAAACATGTCTGATGAAAAAAACACCCTTCTCAAGGAAGAGGTAACAGCCTAAGTGAGCAGTAAGGCGCATGCGCAGTAATAGTGTTTGTTCCTCTTACCCTCCTCTGAGACCGACATACCCGTTCAATGCATGGTTGGCTGAAGGATTTGCTGTTGATTTATATATGTTTTCTTATTCATACTCCAGAGCAGATGGTGGCGGTAGTGCGCCATTAAACTGGATGCCAGCCATGTAAAGGCACGAAGAAGAGTCCTGTTAGCTGCTGCTGCTGCTTGTCACTGCTTACTGGCAATGATACAGCAAACACGGACTCCGTAAGACGGATCGAGATGGACTTGACAGGCACTTTTTATCACAACATAGACGGACATTATTTGGACATTGCTGTTTATTGAGGACGGAAGGACTTTGTTCCTTGCTAGGCTAATTTTTTTGTTTCGGGGAAAAGAATACTAGTGAAAGGAATGGATGCGACGACTGGTTTCCTGCGACATACACCGGCCAGTTAAGAAGCTTCCACATTTGCTTTGAAGACCACCAGAGTGCACATTAAGTGATCAAGGTTACACTTGTGTTTGTGTGCTTATTTGTGACACCAGTATCCGCAACAAAATCTCAGTTAGTTGTTAAAATGTACACCAAGTTGTAGAAGAGTGTGGCTAATCGCCGCTGACGACCCAACACAGCTAACCAGCGGCTAGCTGAATTTCGCATTCTTTGTTTATTTTATTTGCTTCATTGGATACAGTGTTTATATCTTTCTGAAGTTGGATTAATACTTGTGTAAAGAAGAGGGACACCGCTTGTAAGCTAGCGTTTCGGCTTCACTAAAGCCCGGAGCGTTTAAGTTGATTTTTAAAGGACATAAATCATCTGACTTCTCACTTATGGCTCGTTAGTATCGCGGTACTGCAGCTGACCCAGCTAGCTAGCATCTGTGTTAGCTAGTAGGTAGCGCAAACACCCGTCAGCCACTTCTTGGCCTTCAGTAGCTCCTTTACGGTAAAGATGCATCACCAGGACTTTTCTGGAGATCCACCTGGGACCGGGAGCAGAAAATCTGCGTACCACTTCAGGAGGGGCAGCAGCGGTGCGTCTGGCTCCTCTGCAGCCGGTGGCAGTGGAGTAAACATGGGTGACGACAATCCGACACAGGCTGGATCTTCTTCTCCCGGACCCCACCACCAGCCCCAGTCCCAAGTGACTGGGGCTCAGGTGAAGAAGAAGAGTGGCTTTCAGATAACAAGTGTCACCTCAGCTCAGATCAACGTGAGTGGTAATAACAGTTTAGCAGATGACACTGAGAGCTATGATGACATGGATGAGTCCCACACAGAAGACCTCTCCTCCTCTGATATGCTGGATGTTTCCATGTCCAGGGCCACAGACACAGGTGTGCCAGAAAGAAGCTCTTCGGATGAGACACTCAACAGTCTTCATGGGGTTGACACACCTGGGCTTGTGTCCCCCAATGAACCCCTTCACCCTCATTCCATCCCTCAGGGGTCTCAGCAGCACACCTCTATGGTAAATGGGACCATGCATCATCAATATTATACTCAGCAACACAGCCAGACCCATCATCATCACTCTGATAGCTTAGGTGGAGGTGAACCAGCTCTTCCCATTGCTCCCTTGGCTAGTTCCAGCCCAGCTATGGTTTCCAAAACTGGATCTAGCCATCCCCAGAGGCCACCAGTGTTAGATAACACTAAACCTGCAGGTGGGGCAAACCAACCATTACCCCCTATTGTTGGTGGGACAGCCACTGAACCACATCTACAAAGCAGTGTGAACATTTCTAATATTTCTGCTGTCACTGCTGCTGCTCTCCCTCCTGGGCCTGCAGGTTTTGACAACACTAGCGTGAGTGGGCAAGTAGCTTCTGTTGGAGGAGGAACAGGCCCGTCTACTGCTGCCCCCACTGCTCAAACTCAGCACACCCAAACTCAGTCAGCTACTGGCTCTCGTTTCCGGGTGGTCAAATTAGACACTAACTCTGAGCCGTTCCGCAAAGGAAGATGGACATGTACAGAGTATTATGAAAAGGAGATTCCACATCCAACTGCAGTTGAGGCGCCAAAAGGGGCAGAGGTGGCTCCAGAGGTCGAGGCAGGTAATACTGGGATTAGTCAGGGCATACCTGCCGCACAGCCACCTCACACACTGCAGTCCTATCAGCCACCCAGCCAGGACTTCACTAGTCCACAAGCCATACAGAGTCCACCACAGGGACTGGCCCAGACCACTGCTCTGACCTATGTTTCACCCCAGGAGGTTGTTGGTGGGGCACACATGCAGAAAACTGTGGCTCCTCTCACTCTCCCTACAGTAACACCACAAGCTGGTGTCAGTCAGCCTCCACCTGTAATACCTCAACAGCTGCCCTATGCTGTTGATCCTCACCAGGCTCAACCCCAGGGAAGTTACCCTGCACCTCAGCTCCATGCAGGGGTCATAGCCCCAGGAAGTGTCCGACAGCCAGACTTTATCCAGCCCACTGCCCCTTTCCAGACCCAAGTCCAGCCTCCGCTGCCTCATGTTACAACAGGAATCTCCATAACACCAGTTTCAGGCGTCACAGCACAGCAGCCAGTCAGCATAACTCAGCAGCTGCCCCATCAAGGTCAGGTAGCTCCACCTGCCCAGGCAGCATTTACAGGGCAGCCACAGACCCTTCCAGCTCAGCCCCAACCTCACTCGCAGCCACAAGTCCAGCCCCCCTCCGCTGCCACAGTCCCAGTAGCACACACCCATGGGACCCCCTACATGCCTCTGACTGCTGCTCTCCAACCCCTCCTCACCCCGGGCGCGACCTTCACCCAGGTTCCTGGGGGAGGGAGCTCTATAAAAACCTCCCAGCTGGAGGACGCCCAGAAGCTTCTGTTCCAGCACCAAGGCCTGCTGGGTCTGCCCAAGTTTGGGGTGGCAGCAGGTGGAGAAGGCGCTGGGGAGGCTGAGGCTAACGCCTTCATGGCCGCCGCTGCAGGCCTCAGGACTCACCATGCTGAGGGAGAGGATGACAGGTGAGAATGGACAGCCTGTGCTGCCAAATCTGTGTACTCTAATGCAAACTCTGTTCTGCTAATGAAAACAGGAAGTTGTAGTTATTGAATTGAATTCAATATTGTTGAATTGTAGCTCAGGCTACAGTAAAGGTTTTTTTTTTTCATGGTAAAAATTCTTTTGTGTAAATATAGGAAATAGATCTTGATTGTAAAGGCAAAAGGTGCGGGTAAGTGCAGTGCTCTTGTCACATCTTTGAAACAACCATGCAGAATCGAAACAGGCTTTAGTGTCGGACTTGAGAATTCTTTCACCACTGTTACTGTATATTTTCTTGTAACAGCATCCTGCAACTGGTTTTCTGTCTGGATTTGCTGTAACTGCAGATGAGGAATATCATTCAGGCCTACAGTTCCAATGTCATATTCTCTTGATCCCCTGTCCCCTGAGGTCACTTTCAGCCTTTAGAAGGCACTGTGTTAAAACCAGCTTACTGGACACTGCTATTGCAAAAAATATCAGTGGCTGGAATAGAGACAGTGGAGTTGCTGAGTCACTGAGGGAGTGGGTGACTCTGCCCTGGTTGACCCCTCACCATAACAAATCCACCTCCATTAGCCCATGACGCTTTGTGTCAGCAAGGTTACATTCTCCCTGTTGCACTGCCTATTGCAGTCCTGTCTTTCTCATTGAATGTTTCAGTCTCCCTTTTCTCTATCTCCCCTTAGGTTTAGTCTTTTATTAGACACAGGATCTGTTGATTGTACCAACCTGAGGGAAATGAGCAATGGTTTATTTATGTGTGCAGTTACTCAATCTTGCATTCCTGTGAGTTTTGTGGCCTAAAAGTGGTTATTGCAGTTGCAGGTTGTTTCTAAAATTGTAAGGTTGGGTTTAAACAGAGTCAGTGTCATGGAAAAAATAAACTCCCATCCCCCATTTGAAGATGCAGTTAAGCGTTAAGCGTCCTCAGAGTCTGTACTGTAGAGACTGTAGAGGGCTCGATCAGGAGTTGTGTTGTTAAAATCTTATTGACTTTTATGCTGTAGAGAAAAGTAGCGCTGTTGTGACAGAAGTCTAGTGTTACCACTGTCCTGTCCTGGGTTTTGGCTTAGCAGGAGATTCATGTTGTGAGTACAACAATAATGCCTGCAGGGTATGGAGGAAGTTTGGCTGAATGCTGTCAGCCTCACCCAAGCACCCACAGCTTAAATGTAAAACATAGTCTTGAGTATTGTGGCTTTTAATTTACCTGTTAGCAACAGTGCACACAAGCTTGAAAGTTTTTTCCCCAGTGATATACAAATTTATGCCAAAACTGTGGAGTATTTCCATGGTTAAAACAACAGTTGCTGAGCGAATAAGTAAACAAACTTCTTGTTGTTATTAATTATCAGCACAGCGGGTGAGCTGAGGCTGACCGCTTATGTATTTGCAGCTGTTCAGACTGTGTTTGAACTCGAGGAATGGAGAGATGGAGGGCACTATAACTGCTAGTTCAATGTTGACATAGTCTTAGTCATATTCAGCTGCAGACAGTGCAGGACTGTTTACTGTGTGGAGGCTTTTGTCAGCAATTCATGGCACCCCATCGTGAGTGCATGGTATCTGCATGCCTTCTGTATTTCCGTCTTTGTCCCTGTCGGCCCGTTTTCTTGCCATGAATTAGCCACTGTCCTGCAGACAGCTGAAGTGTTAGTGTGTGTGTGTGTGTCTGCTTTGTTTATATTCATGATCATGTCATGTTGCTTTCTGGCTCTACCTCTTTTATAGTGTTTCTGCCTTCTCTCTGACTCTTGTTCTCTGTTACTCTCCCTTTTTTTCTCTTTCTTTCTCTCTGTGTCCCTTTCTTTTGCCATGCATCTTGTCAGTTGTCCAAACTGTTATCCTCTACCATTGTCTGCAAGACACAAGTCTAATTTTCCTCTTCCAACTCTTTAAATATCCATCTCCTCTCCTTGCTTACATGCCTTGATGAACCCCACAGGTTTTTACACAAACCATCAGGTGCTTACACCCGTATTTACAGTTTAGAGTGAGCAAGAGTAGAGTAACATAAGAACAGTGTGTATAACAAAGGTAAACACAGTCAGTACCCTTAGTTGAGATCCTGCAATGTCAAAAAACAACACCTGTATCAGTCGAGACAGTGACAGCACATAGTAAACTTGCAGACTTGCAAATTAACACCAACTTTGAACAGACAGAAGAGAGATTGAGTGAGTCCCACTCAGTCAGAGCTTTTGAAAGCCTTATGTTGCAGCTGACTTTGAAAACACCTGATCTCACTCAGCTGAGTGTATACCTGCTGTCGTGTTGTAAAACAGGGATGTGAGGGTGTGTCTTTGCTTTGCTTTGGTTCTGCTGGTTTCTGTTCACCTGCTTGCTGTCTGTTTGTATATCTGTCATTGAGGTTGATGTTAGTGAGAGGGCTGTGCAGCAGAGTGATATTAATCAGGGTTTTCATCAGGTCCTTGGGCCTCCCCAGGTGAAATTTCAGCCTGCGGGTCAGTGCTGGTATAATTTCACTTTTGAATAGCAGCCAGCAGGTTCACAGTAGAAAAACACATGCACTTTCATTATGCCTTATGCTTGGTGTTTTTGTCTTATTCCCACATTTTTCTCTCTTTCTAACACCAACAACAACCAGACGAGATGTATGACTTTTCATACAGGATGCAGAAAACAAACATAGCATTGCTTAACACTGTTTGTAGCTTCATAACACAGTGGTGCACTGTATAAAAAAGTCCTTTTTAAACTGCATTACATTTGCAGTAAATCTGGTTTACCAATGAAGCAAAACATTTGTCTTTGCAAGCTGTTTTGATGCAGAAATAGGGTGTAATATTATGACAGAGCAACACAAGTGAGACTACACAGCCTATGTAAACACAGTCAGTGACTTTCTTCCAATTCCGCGTGCTTCATTTACAAGCCTAAACCAAAATTACACCTCATGAATAATTATATGTGCATGAGTATATTGTGCACTCTAATTAAAGGCATTTTTCCTGAATATTTTACAAGGCCAAAATGCTTTTCTACTCTTTAGTCATCACATTTTACGACAAGAATTTAAGACATATTTCTTCTGCCAAAATGTTGATTGTATAAATGAACTCATGTGAACTACTATTATCATATGTTGAAAACACCTTATAGTAGTAATATGCATGTAACAGCCAGCTAAATGTCAAAGATGTAGGCAGTGTCACACACTAACTGAATTTTATCAGCCATTTCATCTGTTCGATCTCCTCCTTTAAAGCCATATAAGTTAGTGGTGCAATCATTTGTGATTATTTGCCTGTAAAACTTGCACAAGCAATTTTTAAAGTTTTCTGTCAGCAGCGTGATGTTTTTTTCCCCTAGTACTTTGTTTCTATTTTAATGAAGTACATGTGTTCAGCAGCAGGTGAAGTACTGCCATTTTAAACGTAAGCAAGCAGTCATGAGTTTACAGCTCCAACAGAAAGTGATGTGATGAATGAGTCAATCAGTCAAGACTGCCTCTGTAAAAGTCAACAGGTGTGCCAAAGGTGGATACAAGAGAGTGCTTTTGTTTTGTGCAAAGCACATAAAGCTGCTAAAGGGATATTGTCCAGAGTTTCATTGCAATGTGAATAGTTTGTGCAAATGAACAATGTTAAGTTTCCCTCCATTGTTCCTGCACCCATAACTCCCACTCTTGCTTCTGCTGGCCCCAGGGCTGCTGTTTAAATTTCAGGTTACACTTGCCTTTTTTTTGCATACCCTTTTTCACAGACACAAAGAGAATAAATGTCAGATATAGGGAGTGATGCCTCTCTTTTGCACTTGGATTGAGTAATTTAAAAGGAATTGGCTGCCATGTCGTTTCCTGTTTCAAACAGACAAGCCAAAACCAAGCAACTCCCACCTCGCAGCCCACTCACCAGAGGGAGCATCTATTGTTCTGGTGCAGCACAGTGTGTTCAGGTTCATTGTAGGTTTCCTACCTTTTGCGCAAAAGGAAATATCACAGCTCGTTTTGTCTCTTTTCCCTGGCCATGTAACACCAATTTACAAAATATTTGCATCTTTCCACAGCATAGACAGCCCAGTTATTAAGATGACTGTCCTTCCAGGAAAACTTCTATGTGCCCTGTTCTTTCTATTTTTTGTTGTTGACTATACTGCTATCACCAAACATCACAAGATTTAACAACATCAATCTAGATGATCAGGTTCAAACTGCAGCCCTAAACTTGGATTCACTGGTTTGGGCTCATAAATATTCGGCTCCTTTTCAACCCTTTATCACTTGATGATTAATGTTGGTACGTGACTGAAAGCTGCTCTGTTTTTATGATGCCCTTCACTGTGTTAATGTTTAATATGTTTTAGCAATAATTTGCTGCCTGTCAAGCACTGTAGTTTTACCGGCTTTGGCTCATGATTCATGTTTTGACATTTTGACACACCTTCATAAATTGGCTCACAGTCTGTAACTTCGCATTTATGAGGTAGAGGGAGTCCCTGACAGAAAAGCCCGAATATGGATAAATACCCTTGGCCTGCAGAAAATAGATTTGATTATAGTTTTGAATGTTTCTACCAAAAGTAGAGTTTAAATAGTGGATTCAGTCATATTTGCAAACCCAGTTGTAGTACTGAGCTATACCTACCACTATGCGTTTGTGAGGCATTGCTCTTGCTAACATGCACACATGCCAGCTTGAACTGAAAAAACTGAATCCTCAGTTGACTCTCCTGGTTGTTCATCTGGAAGAAACCAGGCAGAATTTGCTTTGCATTTTTTTTACATGACATTCAAAGGTTTATGTAAATTAAAGAATCCAACTTTCAAACCAAAAAATTTAAGGGAAAAAACAGGACTTTATGGAGTTAAAAACTGAATCTAATGTATGAAAAGTATAAGTGAGCCCACAAGTTACCCCCTCACTACAGAGTACATCTACAGCCTTACATTAAATAAACACAGTTTCCTCTTTTTTTAATTCTATATCTGAGGCTTTGCTGAAGACTTGTCCTAAAATTTAGTCTTAAATTTTTAATTTTTAATTTCAAAAACTTAAAGGATTAAACATTTGACTGTTATATCCCAGCCTAAAGAATTGTCTGCATGACCAGCTGCTGCTGTTTTTTTTTTCTAGAAACAGATGTGTTTAAATGGGATCTCTCTAGCTTTCCTGTACTGTGTTTGAGCCAGCAGATCATTTGGCAAATCATGCACACAGCATATGGTAGTCCAGTGTCTGGGTTTTTCTACTCTTTGCCGTCCAATTTCAGTTGCAGTCTTTTACTCTGTGCAGCAGGTTTCTGTTTTATTTCCTTGTCACTCCTGTTTGGTGGATGTTTGAGTCAGACAGCAGTGACTTCTAATTTCCTGGGTGGCATCTCCTGGATGTCAAAAACCATAAATCACATTCAAGGGAGTTATTCAGTCTGTTAATTAGATGTGACATTAAATCATGCTTCAGCAGAGACTTGAGCTTTATTGTCATTCTGCTCTTACATGTTGTGTCCTACTGCTGTTACCCCACAAGGTGGCAGTCTTGGCTCACAAATCCTGCCAGCCTGGTCAACGGTTGTTTATATAACCTTAACAAGCTTTGAGAGGCACTGACCTAAAATGTGCCTTGGAGCTAAGTGGAAATGTCCTTCCTGCACGCAACCCATGAATCCCAAAGAAATTAATGGTGTTTGATCCCCTCTCTGTAAAAACACTGACCCTGTGTGCTCACTGTCAGAGCTCGGTGTGTTGTAGCCGTGTGTCTCTGTGTTTCTGGCTGCAAATAGCTCCAGTGGCACAGTTATTGATATAATATATCCTTTGGCAGGGTTTTTCACACAGTGGGTGAGCTTATTTTTAGGGTTGGACTGACTGACTCTCCTCATGGACAAGTTAATATCAGCCCGTCTCGATGACTATTGAATGAGTTGGACTCATAACTGAAAAATGAATCCTCGAGGCCCTTTCATTTGTCCTAGTGCAAGAGATTTTGTAAGGATACTCATCATTAAAAACTGATACAACAGATAGTTGATCAACACGAAAGTAATCTGCAGAAATTCTTGTTCCAGTTCCTCGGTTGCAAGGATTTGCAGTCATGATGCTGTCATATGATTTGTAAATGTCATCTTGGACTTAATGATTGTCTGAGTGGCATTTTGGGGATATTTTAGACATTTTTCAGAACAAACAATCTTATATTGAGAAAATCATCAAGAGATAAATCAATCATAAAAATAATTAATTGCAGCCTTTAAGAGCCTGTTTTAGAGTCTTTATTTTGCATGTTAGTGGTCTAACTATTAATAATCCATGCATCACATTTTTAGATGCCACAGTGTTTGAGTCCTAGTTAACATCGAAGGGGCAACGTGTTCAAGTTTTGCTGTCATTTCTGAAAGTGCGTCGTGGCATGTGTGAAGATCTTAATGCAGCCAGATCAGTACATCATCTGGCTCTTGACAGATTCAGTTTTAGGCAGCGCGGGTGGGGGTTTGGGGATGTGCAGACGCCAAGTAGTAGGGTGTCACGTTTGCTCGCCTTGTGCCTTCGTGCAGAGCTGCAGATTCTTAAAGAAAGTCACAGGCTAGAGAAGATGCAATGTGTGTCCGTGCATGTCTCTGTGTGTGTCTCTCTGCTGCAGCGTGTTTATGAGCTCCGTCGTCAGGATGGTGCGTACATGTGTGTGAAATGATAAGTGGTTACAAGAGAGATTTTAATGGTGAAAAACAGCTTTATGCCTCTAGGCTTTTGCACTGAGGGAAAAACATGTGCAAGGAGGAGGAGAGGCAACATTTCTGGTTTTAACTGCTTTTGCAGCCATCACTTTTTTCGACTGACACCTTCACTGTTGTGTTGTTTCTTTCTGTCATTTCTCCACTTGATAAAATTCATCCCCAGTATTTTCTCATCAAGAGATAGTCACACAAATAATGTGAGACCAAGTTTTATAGATCCTATAATTGAACCTCTGTCACCAAAACACCTCAAATTATCCACCTGAGCACTACTGCAAGACAAATATGAATATCTACATTTCTTAGCATGGTTTTCACATGAAAGGTTTTTTTTTTGTCAGCACCATTTGTGCCTTAAGATTTCAGAAATTCTTGCACATTGTTATTTATATTTGATACTGAAATATCTTATTTATAATTGTTTCCTGTGAATGAAATAGCTTGAAAAAATCTCAAAATGATACATGTTTTTATTAAGCTGTGCTTCTTGTTTTCAATTTTTTAAGTCCACAAGTCTGCTGCTGTTGTTTGAGATAAAGTTTAATAGAAAAAAAATGAAAGTAATCTAGAAAAGTGGTGTCTCCATCCTTGCATCACATTTGACTCTTGGACACTGGATTCAATTTACTGTAATGTGACGCCTTGTTGAGTATCTTTTTGGTCAGAGGTCAAGTTAAGCAGAGGGATATCACTCATAAAGGTGGTGGAGATTTTATCTAACTCAAAAGCAAATACCGGGAAAGGTTCTTGTGAAACCTGGAAAAACTGTTTCATCATCTATAATCATAACCGTGCATCGTCTGTACAAGATCGTTATCTCTCCTTTCAGTTTCTTTAGTCTGACTTTAAACGGTTTTGAGAGACATTTAAAAGTTGTGGAATCTACAACCTGTCGAAGAAAAAAATTACTCCTCTTGAAAGTGACACTTCCTGGTAAAGAGAAATAATAACATTTCTGCGTAATTCCAGTTCAGCCTTGACCCTACCTACTGTTAAAACACATTCACGTCACCGCATGCAGGCTGCACACTGCGGAGAGCCTTGAGCAAAGTTTCTCAACCACTGCTGAGAAGATCCCCACTATTAATGCACTGACAGCGAGCCCTCAAACCTTTAACACAGAAACACTGTGCAGGTCCATGTGACTCAGGGAAGGCAACACAACTGCCTGTGACGTTGACATTGTCGGTGTGTTGTAAGGTTGTGTAATATT
>JAPZDY010000017.1:4239249-4264621 GCA_029783645.1 Ctenochaetus hawaiiensis
TGTAATATTTGATTGTATAATATTTATTTATGGTACAACATTAGTATTTATTTTAACACATGGATTAGAGTGACAGTAGGGTGCTTTTCAATCCTAATTTTTGTGCATGAAATTCGTCAGGCTGAGCCAGAAATTATTAGCATTTGCAAAAAAAGGCTGTATCAAGAGCCAGTTTGCCCGTTTGTGGGGTATCTATATATATTATACAAAACTTAAAACAGGGGGAAGTGATATATTTATATTGATTTGTCTAGATTTAGTGAATAAACATGAATTTTTTAGACACTTTTGAAGCAGCTTTGTTCATTTCTAATTCTAGCTGCTATATTTTGCACATATGCTGCTTTCTTTGTCGTATGTGATAATAAACTGAATAGACTGATAATCTCCAGGGTTTATCAGATGAAATAATCAATTTTTAGGCTTTACTTTGGCCTTTTTTGGAAATTTTTGATGGGCATTTATCACCATTGATGGACAAGTCATCTACGAAATAATCTGCAGATTGAGTCAAAAAATCATGAAAACTGACGTCAGTTGCAGCTGTAATACATGCATGATAGTGTCATCTGTTTTGCACTTTTATATATATCCAACCTTTCGTGATAAATGTTGCAAACCAAAAGTCTTTGTTATTTTTATCCCTGCTAATAATGCATCCGCACTTCATTGTTGGTGTGGAGTGTGTGAAGGTGTTGAAAGTTAATACCTCATCCATCACAAGAACAAGGCGTGTCTGCAGTGCCGCCTAACTAGCAGAGATGTCAACGCTCAGTCTCCCTTCTCTCCTGTCTCTCCTCCGTCTCTTTCATGGCCCATATGGCACAGGGGCTGGTTATGTAAGGCATTGCGTGCATGTTAGAGACCGAATCACTTACGCTTCAGAGAACTGCTGCCCTGGAGCCCCGTGATGCCATGAGAGCTGCTTGAGTTTTAGGGCGTTGCTACCCATTGTTTTGTCTGTGTTTGGGCAATGATCTAAGGAAATTATTCACCGTTTGCTTGCAAGTCGAAGGTTGTTTTTTATTGCTACCTTGGTTCGCTTAACCTGCTCAGGAATTAAATCTTAAAAAAAGGGAAATGACTACATGCTGCAGGTCCAAGTTTGAGTCTCCTCAGGAAATCTTAATAAATACTTTCCTTTTTTGCCCTGTTTTTGTTTTTTTTCTGAATTACGTAGATCAGAAACACTTTCCTTGCATTAGTGAACTGTCTGTCTTGCGGTGTGTGTGCATGCAGCAGGCCTGATCTTGCTGTCGGCCTCAGTTCTCCTCTGTGTAAATGCCAGTGCTCAAAGCCTCGGAAACCGGATTCTGCCAGTTTGCAAACATAGCTACACACGCACACACACGCACACACACACTCATTGGCTGACACAGGAACACACAAGTGGGATGCATGTACCCGCACAGACACATGCAAGCTAATGCCTCCCAACTGCTTAAAAACAAGTGATGTGGAAGAAGGCGGGCGAATCCCAGAGCAGCGTAAAACTGATGAAAAATGAGGGATACTAGGAAAAAAATAAAAACAGGAAAACTTCATTTAAAGAGAGGTGTAAAAATGTAATCAGGATTTTAGTGTTTGTCCACAAAGTTTGATACACTTTTATCACTTGAAAAGAGCTGATAGCTCTCACCTGTGTTGTGATTTTTGTGGAGGTTATCTTTATGTCGTGCTGTTGTGTTCCCAGTCACTTCTTCTATACCGAGTGACATCCCTGCTATCAACCCCTTTCCCTCTTTCTTATAACTTACAGTTCTTGCAGAGTCGGATCCTTTTAAGGACCACACACTGAAGCCTGAGCAGAGAGCGCGGCTCTGCTTTCACTCGAGACGCACAATAAAGTGAGGCGGAAGCATTACTTACACTCAGCTGGAAGCTTTTGTTAGAGAGAACGTAGATTAAGAGAGGGTTGTTGAGGTTGGATGCCTTCTAGCGTATGTACAGCAAATACACAAGCTGTTAGCACTATTGATTTTACAGTTTTATGCAAGATGTAGTTGCTTGAGCTTAAAGATATCTCCTCTGCTTGACGTGCCTCTGTAAACTCTTCTTGATGGCTGTGTGTTTTTTATCAACATTTCAATATCACTTAGATCTTCTCTTATACACTCGTTAAGATCATGAAGGCAGGCTTCTTGTCCAAATTAACATGTTACCCTCCTCAGTTAAGCCCTTATTGTTTTATGGCTTCTGTCTCCAATATTATTATGAGATTTGGATATAAAAATAAGAGGTCAAACATAGATATTCCTTGCTTTGCTGTGAAACTTAATATTTTTTAAATATATATATATAGGCAATGCAAACACCATCTGCTCTTTTTATACAGTCACCTCATCTGCTGCCACACTGCGGCTACACATCCACCCTTATATGAGCTGCATGAGGAGTGGTGAAGATGTGCACCACCCGGTTTTGTAGCCCATGAATGTTTACAAGAAGGTTCCCAGTGTAACCTCGTGTGTTGTTAGAGTCTAAAAGCAGAGTTGGAAATGAGCTCTGCCTGGTAATTGTTTTATCCACAATTTGGCAAATTCAAGAGCTTATTACCTAACGAAGAAAGTCTATTAGCTTGTGGAACATCAACACGGTAGTCCAGCCAAAAAGGAAGATTTTAATTTGGAATGAACTCATTGAAACTAAAGCTCTCTTAGTAAGTATTAGTACGTAATCTCTACTTGTCCACAAAGCATATCCGTTGTCCAGTTTCTAAGTCCTGTAAGTGTAGTGTGAATATACATTAAGGTTTAACGTACCGGTTAGGTAATATATGGGTCAGCTCTTTAAGTGGATAGACAGTGAATGAAAGCATCCCCATCTGTGATGTCATGACGTCAAAGACTCTTGCCATTGGCCAAGCTGAGTCTATTGTGCCAACAGGGATTGGCTAAAAGTAAAACGTCTCCACATCAGTGAACCCTTCCCTCTGACAAGTTGAGAGCCCTTTGTTCCAAGTGGGCATGCGTACACTGTCCTCAGACATGCGAGTACACAATGTACAAATATACAGCACATGGAGAGATCTGTTTTTAAATGACATGTAAACTTAAGGAACCATTAATGGTTCCTTTGAAAATGTAGAACCAGTGGATGAAAAAACTTTTTTCCCCGTTGCTTCTAACTTCACTTCTTGTCTCTGGCCTTTGACTGTTTTTTGGATTAGTGACATGCACAGTGAAGGGAAGAAAAGAGTACGTGACCTTCACCTAATGAGGTTAATAATTTCACTGCTTGCATTGAGCAGAATCCCACCAACGAACTCACACCACACACCCCTCGCCGCCATTTTGTTGTCTTCACAACTGTGCGCGATCTTCGACCAGGGTTTTCTCCTCCCTTTGTTCTCACACATGATGCTGAGTTTTTTGGTGAGATACAGTTTTGATGTGTTTTGTGTGCCATGCATCCGCGGATTGTCTAATCTACCATTCAGCTAGCCATCTTGATTTGATCGTCTCTGCTCCGACTGTAATGTGAAGTGTGAGCACATCTGCGTGGGAGCCATTTAGCGCTAGCATGGAGGTACACGTGAGCCATGCTCCAGTGGAGACCCATACTGTGAGAATGTGTGTGTCCAGTTTGTATCTCATGATGAGGAGTGACAAGACAGCCAAAGGCATGCCTGGTTCAACATACACATACTCAGTGGGATAAGTAAGGAGGGGCACAGTCTGAGAAAATAGTGGATGGAGGTGGATGTTTAAGGCAGAATTTAAGGGCAAATGCACCCACCCGTCACTCTAAACTGATGCAGGGAGGTTGAGAGTAGGGTACCGCTTTTCTGTCCATCACCATCACAGAGTGGATATAGCAGGAAAGATGACAATGAGTGAGTGGTTTTAGACTGAGGGGAGTGGCTTGTGGACCCCTTAAAGCGTGGTAACGGGGTGTGTGGTCCAAAGTAGCTCAACCTATTGGTCGGATAACTGTAATCTCTGTTGACAGTTTATATAACAACAGAAGGAGGAGGTGAAACAGCTTCTTATGCAGTGACATCACAGTCCACCCTCCTATCTCCTCCTATCTCACCGTGTACCCAATCATCTGAGAGTCTATGTGTGATTCAGGCTCAGTAAGGGGACAATCGGGAGGATTCGCCACACTAACGCGCGCTCCAGTTGTTCGCACACACGCCCCCACTCCCATCCCCATCCGACACAGCTCCAACCTGTTTTCCATTGTTGGTCAGGCTCCCTTATGTGAAGTTTTCACCACTAAAGGGAGAAGGGGGTCAGGGCCAAAGGGTACAGGTCAGGAGGACGGAGGAGGGTGCAGTGGTTGTGTTTGTTCTGGGGGTGTTTTTTTGGCAGGGTGGGTCTGAAGGGCCCTCTCCTCGGTCGGAGTGTGTGTTTTGTAGCATCAATGAGAGAGAAGGGGCTGGCCGGGGCAGGAGGAGCGCAGGGCAGGAACGCCATGGCTCTAAAGCTGCTCTTCTGGGAGCTGGAGAAGCATCTGAAGAGGTAACGATGGCTGTAGTGTTGTCAAGTTGTCAGGGCAAGGGGGTCGGAGGTGGCGTAGAGGGGTCAGGTCCGCTGGAGCATCCAGGGGGGGTTAAACAAGGGTGAACGTCTTGGGGGTTTTGTGTTAATGTTTCTGTCTTATCTTTGTTGTCATAGTGCCGTTTTGTTTGAGTGTTGTTGAAAATTACAAGTTGGGCCTGCTGTTGTCAAAGCATTAATCCATGAAACTAAACACCTGCAGTTTTCAAATCTAACATACCATCAGCACACGAATGTGGTGCCTGTTTCCTCTACCTGCATCAAGGCATCGAGGCACATCACCTCAGCATGTTCAAACTCCCACTCAGTTGCTCTTAAGGGCTATAAATGTGTTTAAGGACACAGTGTTCTTGCTTCTGCACATGCATGTTGTTAGACTTGGCTGCGTGTGAGCATGAAAGCATGTTTGGCTCATGTTCGTTCCCTGTAACAGGGTCCTGGCCAGATCCAGAAAAAGAGTAGTGACTTTATTTCTTGCCTGCTTCAGTCGAAATTTTCCCTCCAATCTCAACTGCCACAGATAAGCATCGTGTTCCAGTTCCTCAGTTGATTCAATTAGCCCATATTTTCTTCTCTCTGCTCAGTTATTATCAGGCCTCTAATAGACTTGAGTGCAGCTCAATAAAGCAAGATGTATGCAGCCTGTCCAACATGAAATCTACAACCTACAAAAACACATTTTTCCATACTGTTTCTAAAAAAACAAAACAAAAGCAGAAATCACTACATATGTTATTTTCCAGTTCTCTAAAATCAGCGAATCCCGCGAAAGCACCCATGACCGTATAGCAAGTCAATAACAGCTGGAGGAAGTAAAAATACAAAAATATGCGCATGTTGAGGGTTTGTACTCAAACAGGTTTCTTATCTCTAAACTCCTGCTTGCTGAACTTTGTTACAGCTCAGGAAATGTTCCAGCCAGAGACAGATATAACAGCTAAGATGCTTAAAGCCGGACAGGTATCTTAAAGGAGCTCAAGTATCTTGCCACTGCTGCTTAAATCTTCATACTACTGTTGAGGCCGCCGCCTTTCCATGTTTCCTTTTGTCCAGTAGAAGCCAATAAAGGCTGTGAATCATCATCAGTCAGTGTTTAGTTGGGTCATTCTGATAAAACTGATAAAATAAAAATGTGTCAAGAGCTTTAAAAGAAAGTCCCAACCTGATTTAAGAGGGGAACAGTTTTAGTTTCATGTTCATTGTGTTGACCTTCACATGAAATGAACTTTGTCTTTGCATGTTGTTGATCCGAACTCAGTGGTGATGACATCAGTTCACACCTTTGTCACATCAAATCACGTCAGTGTGTCATTTTTGATAAGTAAAACAAGCAAAATATTGATCTAATCAGCCATGAGTAAATCAAAAGAATTAAAAAAAAAAACTGCTGTTGTGTAATTTAAGTGTCCTTAGGGCTTTGTTGATCTATAATACACCTTAAATGTGGACTGTAACAAACTGTTCTTTTTACTAATCAGTTTTAAGATAACTTATGTTCAACAAGCAGTCCAAAAGTCAAAAATATCCATTTTACTTTTATACCACCATAACAAACAAAAAATCCACCATGTATTCATGTTTCAGAGGCTGTAACCAAAGACTCATTTTCCAATTTTGCCTTAAAACTGTGAATTTTTCTATATTGTCAAAATAGTAGAAAGAGCTTTCAAATGTCTGTTTTTGTCTGACCAAGAGTCCCAAACCCCAGATATACTCCCCTTAATAAGTATCAAATTTAGTTGAGTATTAATTTCCTGTGAAATGACTCATTGTTTCAATTATACAGAGGAATCACACCACAGAAATTGCAGAATATTTGAGAAAGTTCCCAAAAAATTATGGTAAGAGCATCGACACTTAGGCAGAACAGAGTGGTGGTCCTGCTGTACTGTAAAGTACAGTGTGTTCCCGATGTGTGTGTGTTGTCCATTCAGCTAACATCTGATGAGGACAAAGGAGCTTATCATGCTCTGTCTCTGCCCGCTGACCCTTCCCTTCATTTGACCGCACTCCTCAGACCTTCAGTGCAAATGTTGATTTTTCTCTCAGGTGACATCTGGACAGGTCTGAGGTCAGCTTTTACTACAGGGTCAGCTTGTGGGCAATTGATTATGTTTGCTCAGATTACATGGAGCCTGTCTATCTCAGAGTCTTGTTTCGTGCGTGTGACCCCATAACACACGAGTTATAACCAATAGGGGGAGACATTGCGTCATATAACAGCCAGTCAAAGTTTTCCCATCACCTGCAGTTCACATTCAAGCATTAAATCTGCACATTTTAGACAAATTAAACAGTTAAAAGCAGCTTCCATATGTTAAAGTCGCTGTCTTGTTTGTTTGAAAGTTGAAACCCCCCTCTTTTATTTCGTGATGTGCGGTTTCTGTTGGATGCGGGCTTTTATAGAGGACGGTGCAGCCGGTAGAGAGAGAGAGAGAGAGAGATGTTGCATAGATTATTACAATGAGCGACTTTTCCTCCAATCCGCGTGGCCGCAGCTCTGCTCTCTCGCGTGCATTATGCGAATGAGCTCACTCCTCCGCCAATCACGCGGCTTCTGGCGCTGTTTTCCTGCATACATTACTTTTCCAGAGAGGGAGCCGCGGTTTGTGGAGCTGCAGCCCGCCGCTTTAGTCTTTGTGTGCTGTGTTTAGGCTGCGAGCGCTGCGGTCGCCCAGAGAGCTGACCCAGCGTCCTGCCCTCAATAATGCGCTATTTTTCTACTTTTATACCGCTGGATTTCCAGTTTTTACAGCCAATGAGTCGCCTTTGGGGGGTTTAAAGGACGGGATAGCATGAATTCCCAGTGTTACACTGTGGCGATGGATCTTGGCGTTTGTCAACTGAGGAATTTCTCGATATCTTTTCTGTCCTCTGTGCTCGGGAAGGAGAGTGCGCCAGTCAGGGTTGACAATAGGTAAAGTCACTGTGCCTTTTTGCGCATTATGGCCCTGTTGTTGTGCTACGATGCGCGGTGGATGAAAATGAGACTACGAGCCCGATGTGTTGGCTCATTGATTCTCCGCCATCAAAGTCAAAACCTGCGTGTGTCGACCTCCATTTGCTTTGTCGCAGACACTTGTTACCGCAAATCCCTGCTCGTCATTATTTTTGACAACCTTATAATTTTATACCTCGGGTTTATTTTTTTTACTTTGGCTGCACTTATCTCAAATGCCTGTCACGCTTCTGCCATAAAAAAACATCCGTGATGCGCACATATTTTAACCCAAAACACCATGCAGTGTTCAGGTAATGTTGCATCACATTTAAAATCACTAATATAATCCATTAACAAATTATATTTTCTTTGTCTTTCAGCTCATCTGGTGCGAGTGTGGTGGCCATAGACAACAAGATTGAACAAGCAATGGTAAGCGTCTATTTTAATCATCTGTAATCTATATTGCGCACGGTGTTTGTAAATAGGCCGCTCTCATGCTGTACATGTATGTGCTGCCCCCAGTGTTATGTAACCCAAGCACCAGCGTGGACTCCTATAGCTATACCACCCTCCCGATGCTTTTATTTGCCCATGTTTGCCTTCTCGAGACATTTGCAACTCAATGTGATGTATAAGAGGTTCACACGGGGAGGCTCAAAGCTGCTCTTCAGCAATGAATGAATGAATGAATGAAAAGTATAACGGCGCTCCCCTGTTATGCGTGTCTTAAATCAGGATGCCAAACGCACATGAGTGGAAAATATAATTTCCCGACTGTTTTTCACCTGCTGGCGTTTGATTTAGTGGCAACATGAGCTTCCTGCTCTGTCACGATCGGGACAAATGACCCCCGGTTGTTGGCAACTTGATGTGGGCCAGGCTAAGGTTCACACGCTATCCCCCTCTCCCCCTCTCTCTCTCTTTCTCTCTCTCTCTCCTCATGCATATACATAGTCCCTCAACCTTTCCCCCCTCCCTGTCCCGTGTTGCTAGGCAAGCAGCAGCCTCCCCGCGGCTCGGTATAAATAACTCGGCCGGTGATAGGCTCCTCCCACCCCGATGCAGGAACATTTTGTTCCCTCGCTGCGTACTGGGGCGGGGAGGAGGAGGAGAGGGAGGGGGGGGCGGGTCCACAGAGGAGGGGATGCTCGGATTATTAAACTCAAATTCCTCTTCAGTGGGATGTCACAGCGCACTGCTCAGGCATCATCATAGGAATGTGCAATGACAACTTAAAATCTTTTATTTAAATCCTCATTTTTCTGAGAAAATCATATGTGATTTCAGTCATCTCGGTCCTTGTTTCCATCCATCCAGACAGGTGGCATGTGCTGCACAAGTCATTTTACAGTGCAAAAATAGCTTTTGCTCCCCTTTGTTTTTCCAACAAAAATATGTCTCTGAGATGTTTACATGTTTTCTGAGTCATTTTTTCCACTGCAAGATATTTTTATGCCGACATGAAGTCACTTGTTTGTGAGCCAAATACATTTTCTAAATATGGAGAGGAAGTTATTCAAGGATCAATAAAGACATGAAGGCGTTTGTGTGAATGAAAAAGGATGGAGTGGGTAATTAAGGATACTCAATTTCATCAGGATTTCTTTATTATCTTGTACTCATTTAGTACACAAAATGTCAAAAAAATAGGGAAACATTCCTATATTTCATACTAAAATGTCCAAAACATTGTGATATGAAACACTTAAGAGCATGTATGTTGAAAAACTATCAGTAAATAATCAGAAAAGTTTTCAATTTGTCAAAGACATACATTTTCTATTAGGAGACATATTAGTCAATTAATTGGCTAATGCAGGACTTAATTAGTTGATAAAAATATGTTTTGGTCATTAAAATGTCAAGAAAAATATAAAACGTTTTGATTCCCCAGACCCCCAAATTGCTTGTCTTGACCAATCAAAGTGCCAATTCAAAGAATTCTTATTTTGCAATGATAAGAGAAAGAAAGCAAGCAGTGAGTTTTCAGGTTTGAGACCAGCTGGTGTTTTGCTAATTTGCAAAAAAAAAAGGCCGAAATACTCAGTCAGTTATCAAAATAGTAGCTAATTAATCTCAGACTGATTACTTTGATTGACTGATAGTTTCAGTTTTATTGTGATTTTACTTAAAAAATAAAACACAAATGGAAATCTTTGGCATTTGCATGTGCTTTGTTGTGTGTTAAGGAGTCTAGATCATAGTAAATGTGACATTTACCTCACAGAGTAAACATGTAAGAAGGAATTTAATGAGATAAACAACCTTCTCTCTTTCTCTCCCTCCGCCCACAGGACCTTGTGAAGAGCCACCTGATGTACGCTGTGCGTGAGGAGGTGGAGGTGCTGAAGGAGCAGATCAAAGAGCTGATCGAGCGCAACACTCAGCTGGAGCAGGAGAACAACCTGCTCAAAAACCTGGCCAGCCCCGAGCAGATGGCTCAGTTCCAGGCACAGGTCCAGACAGGCGGCTCTCCGACCGGATCCGCCCAGCCTCCGGCCCCGGTCGGAACGACGCAAGTCCTCCCGTCTGCACAGAACTCCGGCACGTCTGCGTAACACAGAAGCTGCACACTGGAGGATCTTCTGAGGATGAGAGATAAGGAGGATGAAAGGAAGAGGAGGAAGGAGTCTTGCCATACTGTGAACTGACTCTATGCCACCGTCTCGAGGAGTGCACTCTTGAACTTAACCAGAGGACGAAAAAACAACCTTTCTTTTCGTTGTCGTTGTTGTTGCACATTTAATTTAACTGAAAGACTTCGGAGTTGCACCAGTGTGTGTATGTGTGTGTGTGTTCCCGCTTTGTTTCCAACTTTTATTACCTGCTTCAGACAATCGTTGTCTTGGTGGTCATCATGTTCATACTGGTGAGGACGAGGGGATCGATGATTGACCCTTAACAGCCTCCTCTGCCACCATTGTTGAGGGCTATCTGAGAAGGAGGAACTTACGTCGAGCCCGGCCAACCAGGGGAGCACACTGCATCCTTTGTCAGTGCCGTTGAATCCCCCTGCAGTGTGATCTTGGGAAAGCGTGCCATCCCCTCGCCCCACCTTAACCCAGCACTGTCCACTTGCATCACACTTGCAGTTTTTTTACTCAGCATCTTGTTTTATGTTTCTGTTTTTTAGTGCTGTGGACTGTGCACTTTTTCCAGACGATATTGACAATGGACGAACTGCAAAGATTTGTACGACCCATCTGGAATGGGAGTCAAAGAGTCTAGCTCACTTTTTTCCTGGGGCTCCATCCTCAGCATCTAAAGACGACAAGTCTTGCTTTTATGGGTTGGCAGGGTGGGTTATAAAGAATAATGAAAAATATATAAGCTGCGCATCATTGTTCACTTTGAGAACTGAGTGTTCTTTTCAAGGTTCACGTCACCGTCCCCACCCTGAGCGCACTCTCCCTCTTCTTGGATGGAGCATTAAACATTTATGCAGGGAATCAATGTTTTTAGGGAGGGTTTAGCATTCGTTTTTTGTCTGTTTATGTTCTTGCTCTTGTAAATGTAATAAATGTCCTAGTGATCTGTAAAAAAAAAAATATTAATGAGGAGGCAAAATAAGTAGGACATGACTGTTTCTAGGTAGTGAACTTTGTACAGATTTAAAATTTCCAATTAAAACTCTGCCAAGTGCCTGGTTTCTAACCATAGATACATATATAAAAGCTTTTTTTAGTTTTATTGAGAATAAACATGGGTATATATATCTATGGTTTGCCAGGTTTTGACTACCTGTGATGTCATTACTCAGGGTGGGAACAGAAGAGGATTATTTACCTCCACACTATGATGCTGTCTCTCCTGCAGTGACACACGGCCTCGTACTGTACGTGAACTCTCCTCTGCCGTCGCTTAGCTCACTTGCTCAAGTTATCTGGACTGTTTTACCATGTGGAGACGTATGTAGTCGTTTTTTAAATGAATGGCGATGGCGTTTTCTCTTTTGTTATTTTTTTCTTTGTCTTTCTCTTTTCTTTTTTTGTCTTTTTGTACAGTACAGTGTTTGAGTTGCTCGTAGTGCAACTGGAGCCCTGAACACAATAATGAGACACTTGGCAAAAAAAAGGAAAATGCCTAGCACAAGTATGTCCATGTTTTGTGCATGTTCCTAAGCCCATCACAAATGTGACGTTACAATTGCACTAGACAGTTGCACCTCAAATAAAATGAAAACAAAAAAAAAGGAAAAACTGGACTGTTTTGTTCTCTTCTTTAATATTTTTAGGTATGTTGAAGTCAGAGTCTTGATTCAATAGATCTGGACAGAAAAGAGTTGTATTTGTAAGATTTTTGATAATATTGAGTCAGAAATAAGCCATCATCTCCCTTGATGCCAGTTCACCCTTAATAAAACCTCAGATACAGATATATGTACAAAATGTACAATATGTATTGGCTGTTGCTAATTGTCTCATAATAAAAAACAATTTAGAAATCGACGCAGTTTAGTGACGATGGGTAGCGTGGGATCATGGGAAATTCATATTTAAACAACCACCATGGCAGGTAAAAATCTAAAAAAAATTCCACCTGGCTGACTAACGCAAACACAGCCGCAGAAAAGGTAACGTGTTAAAGTTTTACTAGTCTCGATACACTGAGTCACGTTTGCCATCTTTCATCCTCATTTTCTGACAGATCTTACCCCGGAAGTTAGCTACAGGCGAGAAAAATGCGCTAATGTTTACGTTTATTGAATTGCTTATTTCTCTGAATTTGATTAGAATTAGAAACATTTAAGTCGTTTTCAGACATTAAAATGCACAAATGTTACTTATTACGAGACTAAGTCATTAAATTGAGCCTTACATGTAGGTTCCCACGTAAAACAAGCACATAATTGAATTGAGCTTAATTCAACGTTTTCTAGCTAACAACCTTCAGTTCACCCTCAGACATCTCGATTCAATGCATCAGCTGCTTCCTTCACTGGACCTCATTAAACATGCGCAGAGGTGGACCGCTATGTAAATATATATCTATATGTGAACCTGTCATTGGTTATATACGACCGAGCCCCCAAACCTATCCTGCGGTGGCTCCGCCCACCGCTGCCTCACGTGGATACTCACGCTGCTGGCGAAGACGCGCATTCGAGAGCGCGCAGAAATGTGGAACCCCACGCTATGTGAGGGAATCAACATGAGCTGAAAATGATGAATTATGTGGATTCAAGGCCTTAAAACGCTTTAATCAATAAATAATTTTTGTCATTAATTTGGCAACAGTCAACCGATTCGCTGTGTTTGTGTAAATATAGCATTTGTTTTGGTTAAAGATGTAGGTGTCTGCAATCAAAAGCAACTCTTATATTAGGAGGATAATGATAAGACAGAAAAAATACATATCATATATGCATTTATGATAAAAGTAAACATATACACATAATGTTACATAAGTACTTATACTAATCTGCCTATAAAAATAAATACCCAGCATATCTCCATTTTAATCCCTTCAGGATGTATTATTTCTTTGTGATGTCTCCATAGTTCTAATAAAAACATAGGATAGAATTACTCTACATCATTTTAATAGTCCTTTCACAACATGTAGGAATACTACAATGTATGCGCTACATTTTTGAAATCTTTATTTTTGCATGAATTTTTTCATTTCTATTTATTTTTAAGAAAAAGTTGTCACACAGCAGCAAGTAGAACTCTTTTTTTTAAATATTTTTTACATAATCACAGCAGAATACATTACAAATGTCACAAAAATGATGTAGGAAATGGAAAATGACTAAAAATAAGGAAAACATACTAAATTGAGAGGCCTATTCTACAATGAACATTACATTAAAAATTCACAAAATGTCCTGCTTTAAATGATTTATTTTAAATGACATTGTGTTTTACCATTTACCCAATACTTAAAATCAGGAAATATCAAGTGTAAAATTAAGGAACTGATTCAGTCAGCAGTAGTGAAGCACATGCAATGATACACAGAGACGGTAATGGATCCTTTTTTTAAGGCCACATTTTAACCTCCAGGTACAGCAGCTCAGTGTGTGTGTATATTTTTAGCAACTTTTTCTAGGTGACATTTTTTCTCCTGTTTGACTGCAGGGCCAAGTGCTCACTTTCCTTTCACGTTAGGCATCAAAACTAGGTCATTTTTTTGGTTGATTTTATGAAAAATATGTTAATAATCTATTTTAATCAAATTGTTCTTTTCAAATCAAAGCAGGATAATAAAATATAATAAAAAAAATATAGCCTGAGAGTGATAAAGAGCTTCAGTTTGTGGTGTCCTGGGACAAATCTAATTAAAAGTAGTCTGTGATCCGATATATCTATTTAGAGGTCCTCTGTCCTCGTCCCCGCCCTCCTGCACCTCTGTCCTCCTTCCTCAGGTCAGTCTGATCCCAGATCCTGACCTCGGAGCGGCTGACTGGTCGGCTCAGCAGAGACAGAGCTCCTGCTCTCGTGTCCAGATGGCACTTTCGCAAATCCTACTTCATTGACAAAGGTGTTGTCTTCAAGCATGCCGCCGCGGGCACAGGATGTTCTCTGAGGCCAAGGGATCACTCGCGGATTAACCTTGTCTATTTGTAGCTCTGGTGATGTTTAGATACACAAATATAGAGGCCACTTATTTACATTGAGTGTTGTGGTCCATCAGTTCTTTCAGATATGAGGGTTGTTTCTTACTGTGTCCAAGCAGGAAATACTTTATTATAGTGATCAGCCCTTTTTATGATTTGCTAGTTTCTCCAACAGTCTTTAAAGACAATACACACAAAAACTGATTATGCATTAAACCTGTTTTTCTGTTTCCAGACATACAAAGACCATCCTGCCCCAAAATCAACCCAAAAAAAATCCTCTTTACACCCCCTTTACTCGACCTCCCTCTGCGCTGTTGATGTATTTCTTATTGCTGAGAAAGCAGGTGGCCTGCTGGTTAAACCCAGAGCGTCCAGACTGCCGGGGGGGCACCCTACCTCCCGTTGGCCAACCGAGACACTATGCAGGGATTAGCCTGTCCGGTGTCTGGGCATCAGAGATACACTTCATGTTTGTACACAAAGAAAGAAAACCTGTTAACAGCACTCTCTATTCTGCAAAATCTCAGTTAAACCGTGGCTGAAAGTAGATTTTATAGCTGAATATGTGGAAAAATGCAGCTCTAAACATCTGACCACACAGCTGGTGAAATCACCTCGAGGGCAGCTTTCAGAGAGTAAATCGGGTGCATTCTGTGGCAATAACTTTGGACAACTCTTGACTTCAGTTCTCTTGATTTCAATTTTATAAATCACAGGTCATAAGAGCTGGTTTGATTCTTGTAATATATGTGTTTATTCCCATAGTTAGATCAAGGAAAAGTGTAAATAGAGATTTGTTTATTTTGATATTCAAGATCCACAACTTCCTGCTTCAACAGTAACAACTTCATGCAACAGCAGTGAAGGAGACACAATTTAATGTTTCTGTGGAAAGTTAATGTGACGTTTGCATACCTAATTGTTTTGTTTTGCTCTAATCAATTAGTAGAAACTAACGTATTGGTGTTTTCAGCTGTAAGAATTTAGCATTTTGCACACTGCTCAGATGATCCTGCCATGATATTTTCAGTTTAGTTAGCTTGGTGCTGAGCCAGGTCCATGCTTGATGCTTTTTTCTATTGCCATTTTTCATGAATGTATCGAAGTTGCTAGCTAGCTACACCAGGAAAAATCAATTCAATTGGCCAATTCTTTCCCTGATCATGAGAAACATCCTTCAACACCACAATTATGCCTTTATTTTGTACCCTTCCTTGCCTTCATGTTGGGATGTTTTCCACTGAAAGGACAATTACTTTCACAAGAACTGTCTTTATTTCTGTATTTTTGGCCAAACTGAGTGATTGATTGTGTCAGATTACATTGAAAAGTTAAAAAATTAAAACTATATGGGTTTGCGCTGTGTGCGATCACATCTTTTGACTGGGCCAGGAATCATGGGATCAGACATGGAAACAGTGTTTTGCCTTTCCACTCTGACACATACTCAGATGTTTAAATGAGAGAAACCTTCGATACCAAACATACCAAGTCATGTTTTCTGTCACATCCAACTCAAGTCAGCTGCTGCTACAAAACACAGACGAAGGGTTAATCGTTTGGTGAACCATGTGATTCCAATAAGAGAAACCGTTTAAACCTGTGTATGTGCGTGTGTGTACATATGTGTGTGTGGACAATCTCAGACAATTTACAGCCCTGTGCTGTAAATTGCTGACCACAGTTAATTGGATGCTGTCGGGGTCATGTCTGTGTGTTTTTAGGAAGCAGCTGAGGGGGGGCTTGAACACATGGCTGCACTTAAGATAGAGCACGAGAGATGAGGAAAGAGTTGGAAACATGAGCTGAGGAACATTTTTTGTTTACTTGTATCAGAGGTTTATTTAGATTACAGACAATCCTAACATATCACCTCACACTCGCTCAGTGAGACATAAGGGCGTCTTTTTTTGGCTTTCAGAGCGAACATGAGAAAAAAACTTCCTTTACCCAGAAAGTTGGCTTGAATTTGCTGTTTTTAGCACAAGGGCAGGTTTTGCAAAGTCATTAAAATTTTAAAAAGTGAGTCATGGGAGCACACTGAAGGAACAGCACCAGCGATCACTCTTATTTGGCTTCAAAATCCCGTCCTTAACTCCATCACATTGGCGGACACATAATCCTCTCGTCTAAAATGAGGACCACACATAACTGTGTCCTGCACAAAAAAACAAGCTTCGATCCCTTAATGCAAAATTCACCTCACTACTGAAATGTGCTTTGAAGCGTGCCTTGTTTTTGCATTGCATTTTGGTCTACTGATGTTGTAGAAACTGGCATTTCTTCTTATCGTGTCTCCTCATCAGTGGTAGATTTCCTCCTGTCATCCTGTTGTTGAAGTGCAGAATATTAGGGCGAGGAAGAGACTTTTACTCTATTTTTTTGTTGATCATAAACTTCAACTTCTGCAAAACCACTAAAACTGAGGCATTTAACCACAAAGAAAACAGTTCTGTTTATGCTTAATGCAACAAAACATAAGAAGACTTAAAATTTTAGGACAAAAAAACACGACACCTGCATGCATTCAGTGCAAAAATCCAATTTTTTTGTCTTTTTTCTAAATGCCATCTGTATCTCTGTGCATATTTTAGAATGTATTTAAACAAGCAGATATTGTAGGTTGTGTCGGAAAGTATTGTCTCCCTCCAGTACCCTGCCTCTTTCTTAGTGAATTATTTATGAAATCAGCAGGAAATGTCCATAAAATAGGACTCAAGTGAGTCTGAAAATGTTGATGTCACTAATGCAGCATGTTGGTTCAAGTGCTTTGAATTTTAGCCCACTTTACCAAACACACACGCCCCCGCAGTCTGTGATTTTTCATGGGGATTTAGTATTTTGTTGGAGGCTTGGGGTCAGTGTGCAGCAGGTCTGCTCTTCAGTCTGTCCCTGTCCTCATTTGTCCTCCACCCAAAGTCACATTTTTCAGAGGCACGTGCCCCCACCGCCGAGCGAGAGCCTTTTGAAATTTCAAACAAGCCGCATACAGAAGCACAGACAGAGAGAGGCATGTAGTTGGCGCCCCACAGGGGAGAGAAGGGGATTATGGGGGATTACGCCCTCTCTCATCCTCCACTTTTCCTCCCCTCAGCACCTTCACTGGCTTTCGTATGAGCTGTCAAAACAGGAAAAGTTTTCATCCTAATATCTCTGTCTCCATCACTCTACAACCACGGTGATGTGGTTGTTTAAACAGACTGAGTCGACACCTCATTTCCTGCATATTTTCTTCACAGCAGGTTATTAAAGTGCATAGTTGACCTAAGTGCTGCACAGGTAATGATTTTAACTGCTTAGCTGGTTTAAATATTTTCTTATGTTAGTCTGGTTTGACTGGTTTTCTTAATGTGTAAATCATAATTAGTGTAGTAGTTGCATTCCTTGTGTGTGACTGGCATGTGATTATTTTTATTGACGACAAAAGTAATTTGTCACATGGGCAGATTTTCAAATGTCAAGGGAGAGATGTTTAGTCCTGAATTTACTGCTTATTACAATTTCTAATTTGGGAAATCTCTGTTAGCCATTTTTAAGCTGTTCCACTATAAAATTCATTTCAAAAGCAAGAATATGTCATAAAATTATCAGGAAAAAGGTGAACAAGATGGCAGTAAAGGTGCAGCAACTGTGAATGAAAGTTGGACTCTCTTCACTTTAATCCTTTGTTTTGGCTGACATACAGTGAGTGTGTGTGTGTGTGTGTGTCTCCTTTCGTGCAGCCAGACAGTCATTACAGTATTGTTGACCTGACACAGCAGGAGAGACAACAACAGGCCAAATAACACGACATTCACTTAAAGAGCTTTCCTCTTAATCAGTTTATGGCACAGACTGCTCCAGTTTATTAGAAGGACGCTTGTAGGACTTTAATTTTATTGGGCCAAACGGAAAAGAATAGAGAATAACACGTCTGTTTTTAGTTCGTGTCCAAACAAGTTTCAAAAAGAATCTACAAATGAGATTAAGAGAGTGTATCATACTGAGCTTCTGCCACTGTAATTTAATATTCTGCAGACACATAATAAAACAAAGACCACACAAGTAAGAGACACACCAGTGAAGCATCAGTGTTACCTGTAATGTAATGCTCACAGGGCTGCAGCAAGGCGCCCGAAAGAGTTTGTGTCAAAAACACAGGAGAAAAGTGGAAGAAATAGATCGAACACTGTGTTTATGTGCTCTAACGTTAGCTGAAAACTGTTAGCAAGTCTAGCTAACTAATCAAACACAAGAAAATAACAGAAGAAGTTACATCAAGCTAGGTTCTGTCTTTTAGTATGAACTTTATGTTATGTTTTGGTAGCTATTAGATGCATATGCAACCTTTTTTCTATTTTTTAACAAGATTCTTGATTATAAAATGTTTCAGTTGCAGACATTGTCGTCACCTGTTTTAAACTAATACATAGAGTTGAAGCTTAATTAGCTAGCGAGCTACAGCTGATAAAATCTGCTAGCACCAGTTAATAAATCAGTGGTTGCCAGATAAAAATGATAAGCTAGCTTTTGTCTTCAACTGTCTGAAATCAAAGTGCTATTGTTTCAGAAATTACATATAATTTTCAATCTCTAAATCTGCCTCAGTTGAGATTTTAAACTGCATATGTGCTGTGCTACATCGCAAGCTTTACAGATGAGGATGGGGCTCAGCGGAGAGATAACTGCCTCACACTGTGGCATCACAAGAAATTGATTTCTAGCCTCACACAGACTGACATCAACTATTAAATGGAGTCAAATGGAAGACAGCCTGTTCTCTGCACACAATGTGCTGATCAGCAGCATCAGGGTACTTGCACGACTGTCACAATATCCAGCGTTAGCATTAAATGCGTCCTTCCCCTGCCTCTGCATGAACACATCCACTCAGCACTCAGTGCAGACAAGAGGAAAGAGAAGTCTCGACCTTATGTGACACAGAAATGTGACCTAAAACCACAGCGATCTCAAAAATAGCTCGTGTGCTCAGCAGGCGTCAGCACTGGCAATTTTTGCGAATGTGACCCGCTTGAGAAAGACTTGCATCGATGAGCTCTCAGCTTAAACTGATCCACTGTTGTGTTTTTTTAAGGTATTAATATTTGTGTGCTGGAGATACAGGCTCCGTGCAAATTGACCACAGCGGGTGTGTTTGAGCAAGTGTGCACCAAATGGTGGCTAAAGCCTAAGGCCTCTCAATAAAGTAGGAGCACAGATCTGGTAAAAGCCACGCGGCATAACCTTAGATCATCCCAGATACTGGAAGCTTTATGTAAAACATCATCTGAAGGCATCATCTGGTTGACATCTGCCTGTCCGTGCAGACACATCTGCAGGAACGTGCAAAGCCTCACACAGAAACTCACAAATCCTACTTTTTGTTTGCAGGAACAGAAAGTGGGTGTGCTCCGTGTACGAATAATTTGACACAGCAGACTTAAACAAACTCTGACTTTCCCCAAAAGCAAATTTGTTCTTAGATTATCATCCCTTTTATTTAGCCTGAGACTCTGATGCATATCCAGACACAGCAAAGCTTCCTTCGCATCATGTCTTCTTGTAACAGAGAATTACCATGGGAGTAATTTTGTGTTTTGCTCCTGCAGCTCAACCATAAACAGTAATTTAAATGAGATAAATTGAGCTGATCTGGGTCAGATATATGGAGATGACTTAAACTTGCCCTCTGATATGTCTTCATTCATTTTTAGTGCTTCTAAAACTCTATTTCTGTGCATCCTGCATTTCCTCAGAGCCTCATTCAGTCTGAGTCTGGTACACAGTGTTCAACCACACATGCACGCAAATATAAACACACGGTCTGAGGTCAGCGTCTATCATTGCAGTGTTTCCTGTTTGCTTCCTATCCCTGAGACAGGAAGAGAAATCAACAGACGTCTCCTTCTTCTTCGGCCGTCCTTCACTCCTCACCTCTCTTTTCCACTTCCAAGATCTTTTTTTAAAAGGGCAGTGGGAAGACATGCGATTCAGTTTTTTTTTCTTTTTTCTGTGGGCAGGCAACCCAACCACCATTTTTTTTCTCTCATGTTCCTCTCAAGCAGTATTTCTTTTTGCTTCTTTGCTACACTGACCTGAAAATAGCACCTTTGTCTTCTACCTCCCTTGATGACACCCACAATATTCTTGGCATGGCGTGTCCATCCAAACATAGCACAAATTTAACCTAATGCTTGAAATTTTGGCAAGGGGTGAACGGGTGAACTTACATGCATTTTTCATCCTCTGCAGTGTCTGCAACTGATGGCAGTATCGACTGTAAGTTCATTTAGATAAGCAGAAAGTGGTGCTAATTCTTCATTCATTCATTCATTGCAACTTCTTGCCTTAGTTTTGAGTTACAGTCTTCCAGGGATTTTGTTGAATTTCAATTTTTATTTTTTTATGCCCAAATTCAAAATGTGCATACAAACAGGTGAATGGAAATGCACTTAATGTTGCTATCTGACTTGCAACAAAACTCTGGTGTGGACTGAAAAAAACGAAACTTAGCTTTTTTGCACACTGAGATGTTTAAAAGCAAATCTACAGTTGCTAGCAGCTAGCTTAAGTATAATTTAGATTGGCAACAAGGTATGTAGCCTTCTTTGTACTTGGGATGATAGGAGTTACTGGAGGACCACCTTTCTTGCAGTGCACTTGGTGGGCATACATTTTTTGCAAGCTTACCATCTCATTCACCTTTTTAAACAACAGCTAAGAAGCTACATGTAAAATGCCTACACTTCTCTATCCTGTTGTGAATAATGGCATGTCTGATTTAGCCGACTCACCATAGATTCACTTATAAGTAAAAGGGTGTTATTAAAGTTGCTAAAAACAGAAGGAGTATATTATATCGTTTAATAAAAACACATCTTCATATGGAGTGAACCACACAGCACAGCCTTCAGCTGAGCTTGTGTTTTTTTAGAGGTGAGCTTTCCTTATTTTTGGAGCAAAACTTAGAAATCCTGGTTTCAGTCCTGCTCTTTATATTTCACTGTGTAAACTCATCACAACTTGCATGAAAACATGCTTTAAATATGTTAATCATCATTCAGCACTTCATGGAGTGGGTGAAAGACAAGTCTACCCGTTTTCTCTTTTGTCTGCTCTCCTTCAGGTATTTTAGTGGGATGTACCAGACTACACAGCCTATATATTAGATGATATATATTTATTATTTATTCATAAAGCATCCGACTCTTACCATCAAGAAGAAAAGAGAAACAAAAAAAGGACACAGCGAAACAGTTATTGAGCGCCTTTTTTTTGGTTAAACCCTCACTTGTCCAAACAGGAATGACGACACACAGATCAATACAGAGATGTTATACTATACGCTGAATTAATTTTTAGGTCACGCCCACTATGGGCAACAACGACCTCACCCACCCCACTTGTCTTTAGCTGAGGGGTTTTAGGCTTTGAGAAGTACAGGGTGTTCCCAGCACAGTCTGTACTTACTGTGTAATATACAGCCAACTGGCACACAGTGTGCAGCCTCGCACACATATGCATCCATCAAAATCTGTCCGCCCAACTCGCATTGCACACAGACACAGGAAGACATTTCCATTCTTTGCATTGTTTTTAATATTTCCATCAGTTGGGCCAGTACACTGTGTCCTCATCAGTCCTCTGCTAGCAGAACAGATGCAGAGGTGCGTTAAATGTGAGCCTCAGGCGTGGGCCTGCAGTATACAGGCAGAATATGGCAAGGAAATACTGTTAAGTGTTAAGTAATAAATAACAGTTGAGGGAAAAAAATCGGTCTGTAGTTTAGAGAAAGCAATGCAGGTTTTTCTTGTTATAAAACAGAACATATTGTTTTGTCATCTTGATTCAAAAGCTTATGAATCCTTAGAGCTTAGTTTATCCTTTCTTTTGTTTTCCCTACTTAAGCAAAATAAAGAAAATATGTAAAATGATGAGAAAGATTTATTTTAAGCTGCTAGTTTGAATGTGCATGAAAAACTACTGTCATAAGATCAAAATATGTGGAAAAAAGTTTCACACAAGGGTTAGTAAAAGCTACTTATTTCTGTACCAATTAAAGGACACAGAGAGGATGCAATAAAAAATGACTTAAGTTTAAGTGAATGTTTCCCTTCATGGAAATTTGTTTTTCTATTGTAATTAGTACCAAATTATAACAGAATCTTAAACTGTAAACCTGTATAAGAATATGTTACATAAAAAGGTGGTTTCATGCAAATGGTTTTAGTCTTAATTTCAGAGCAGCTTTTGTCAGAACTGAAAATTTAATACCACAAAAGACAATACACTGTTGCAACATTAAATCTTAAATTGAAACATGATTAACTTTGAGGTTAAAACTGCAAAAAACATTAAATGTACTATCATGATTATTAACTTGCAATCATAACAAATACTTGGCATTGAAGCCCAGCTTTCTGTATTAATATCACTTCATAAAAAACACTTGAATAATTCAAAAGCTGTTTCTTCACATGTAAGTACTTACATTTATGTAATAATGTAATAATTTCTGACAAATTAAACATTTAGATTATTTGGCACTAATTTATATATTATACTACCATAAACTAATCCAAAATCTCAACTTTCATCAGTGCTGAAATTGTTTTTCCAACATTTACACCTCATTGTATCATCTCTTTCACACCGTCATCAGCACGTAGTGTCATTTGTCATCATCAATTTAATGTGTTAATGAAGTGCAGAACAACCTTTGAAAAACGCTTAGCTACTAATTCATATCTCCTCCTCCCAAACAAGATCTTATTACTGTGTTTGTAACTTTAGAAATGTGGGAACTGAAGCTTAATACAAGTCACACTGACTGATAAATGTGCACAAAGAAACATACACACACATTCACACCACAAACTTTGAGAGAGAGCGAACAAAAGCTGAGGAGGGGTCAGTGATTCAGCTGCAGTCACGATACAGCACAGCGTGGGCAGAACGTGTAAAACACTGTGGATCCTGAGCACTTTTATCAAGGCAACAACTGCCTTTTCAGGTTTTGCACGCTAATTGTTAGCTACTGTTCTGTAGCTGTGTGTTATTTGACAGTTTTACAATACGACGTGTCAAAGCTAACATGACATTAGCTGCTCAGAAACACGTCTCAAATGAGAAGATGTGACAGCAAAAGCTTGTAAAGTGACACGTTGTGCAAGACAATTTCCTGGGGGAGTCTCTCCGTAGGTGTAACCCCTCAGCACTTATTTGTAATAACTGGGAGTCTGACAAAGCTCAAATAATGATTACTGTTATGGATTTTCTACTCTAGCTTGGGCTCTTCATGCAAACCAAATGGTTTCTGGGGCCCACGGTGACCCAGACCACTGATGCTCTCTTTACACCAGCAGGAAAAAGGCAAATATTGGCGTCTGAACACCCACACGCACCTGGTGTACAGTCCTGAGTGGTAAACAAGCAGCCTCTTCACAAGCAGGAGTTGAAAAAGGCTGCTGGGTTTGTTTGCATGATGTGTTTATCTCAGTCTGGAGCCCTTTTTTTGTGCCATAGGAGAAGCACAGCCACAATGAGTGGCCTCTTCTTTGTCATTATTTTTGTAGTTTGAAACATGAGGGATGTTTCATATATAACCTCAATTTCTGGTGTTGAAATGAGGATCATCTCAAGCCCTTTAACGTCATGCATATCCACCAAACACAGCTACACGCTAATGTAGCTTCACTTTCGTAAGAACCACCTGCCTTAATCAGCTAAGAAGAGTTTAGATCAAATATGACACAAATACTAACAATATATAAATAATTATGGACGAGGATGAGAAATTTTGTCTAAGCCGTGGTCACTGATACATATCAATAAGATAAAGAATAAATAGCCATGCTAGCAGCTAAGTGACACTATACTTGGGCACAGAAGTGCTTTGAGTTAAATGCTAACATCAGCATAATAAAATCCTTAAAGTGACAGCCCTTCACAGGCTAATGTGTAGCATTTTATATAATGCCTAATATTTTGACCAAATTGTTTTAGCATGCTAGCATGCTATCTTTGTTTTTAGACATGAAGTAGAGCTGTAGCAGATGTGAATATCATTAGTTTTAATTAGTTTTGCAGGTATATGTCACAAAAACAAAAAGATTTGCAATATTTTATGTAACTTTTTTACAGTGTCTGGCTACAAACATTTGCTAGATAAATCTAATGAGAATGAACATTAAACCCACCAAGTTATACAAGGTGAGTTACCTTGTTCTCAGTCACGTAGGAACATTTTAGGAACAGAAATGGGGAAAGTAAAGGGGAGGATGTCGATCAAGTTCGGTGCCCCGTGAAAAGAAAAAAATCCCTGCAGAGTGATAAAACAGCAGCTGTGGTTTCTTTGCGTGTGTGTGAGTGGGGGGGATAAATAGGGAACAGCATGTACACAGTGAAGAGCTTTTCCATCCCAACATGTGAGGGAGAAAATGACACTGGGGAGAGGAGATACTTGAGATTTAGTTCCTTCCCACCGATGCTTCCTTCTCAATTTCATTCATAATTTACTGCCCCACTCCTCCCTCTGCAATTAGGATACAGAGGAAACAAGCTTGGGCTAGGCCCCCTCCTCTCACTCGCACACATTCATGACGTAATGAACGGCCTGGGACTCCCTGCTGCTCCCCCTAGCTGCCCTACTTTCTAGCTGCGGAGGAGCTGAATCGGCCTCCTCATCCATTGTGTTGCAGTTTCGAATTTAAAGCATCTATTGTCTTAGATTGGACTGTTTATCTATTAAATGTTGTGTAACGGGTGATGCAATGAAATGGTATGTGCTGTCTGACTCTGCATGTGAGGCATGAGATCATGATACAAGCTGTATTAATTCATGTTCCAAAATTTAGGACATTTTGGATCAAGCTGTTCATAAAATATGGATCATCTTGTACTTAACCAACAAGAAAGATCCACATAGGAACTTGTGGAGTATTTTGTCGTATAGTGGAATCCTTTGTATTTTACACAATTATCATTCAAATATTCAAATAGCTCACTTTAGCAGACATAAAGCTGTTCACTTCACTGCAGTAAGGACATGTGAGATTTATATTTCATGCAGTGAGTCAGGAGAAAGCAAACATTACGCAACATGTTGTGCTAAACTCCTGCGACAATGTGCTAAACATGCACAAGCTAATTAACACTTGAAGAAATGATAACAATCATTTCCATGATGCGTTCACTTGCTAATCACACATACACTGAATCACCGTGAGTCTGGACAGAAGTGACAAGTGGTCCTGCATAATTTATGGCTTTCGCAAAATATTATTTAAAAAGCTTACTGTAGGAGACATATGACGGACAAGGTACTGAATTCCTGTACTTTGTCTGCTGGTTTCAGGAAAATATTGCACTTTTTACTGC
>JAPZDY010000017.1:4273935-4289873 GCA_029783645.1 Ctenochaetus hawaiiensis
TGTGTTTCCATCAATATCAGCTGTCAAAATGTAAAAATATATGGATAATCCTTTGGTGTTGACTGTCCTAAATAAATATACTGGAAGTTTTGACATTTGTCAGCTTAACATTCAAAAACAGAGTTGATAGTACAAGATAAATGCAGTTTGCATTTCTAAGCACAGTTGTTGTCCATGTTGTTTTTCTAATGATTTCCTGTTGTCAGTATTTTATCTCGTCAGAGCATTCCTCATGTATTTCCAACTTTGAATTTGATCATTTTTCCCCCCACTCATGTTCTTTGAATTACTCTAAAAATGAGGATAATATAATATTTCAGAATATAATCACCATGTTTTGCTGCAGGTACCAAAGATGAAGATGAACAGTTGACTCAGCTGTTGAAAGAGGAGGAAGCACAGATGTCCAGTAAGATTTTGACCTTAAGAAAAGATGTAAGCAAGAACACAAAGGCATGATTTAATATCTGTAGAAATGTGTTAACAGAAAGTCTTATGTTGATGAGTTTGTCCACTTCTTCTCCAGCTGATCAAAGCTCTTGTGCCTGTTGACCCACTTGACTCCTGTAATATTCTGCTGGAGGTTGTATCGGGAAGAACAACAGGAGGTACGAAAGGATGCAAGCAAGTTTTCAATGCTCACTTGAAGACTGTTGTGCTCTTGATTTGAATGTAATTTCCTCCCGTTATGTTTCTACAACAACATACATTTTGGTTTCAGGTGACATCTGTCAGCAGTTCACCAAAGAAATGTTTGACATGTATCAAGGTTTTGCCCATTACAAGGACTGGGACTTTGAGGTTTTAAACTACACTCCTGCTGAGTATGGTAAGTCATATTTTTTTCTATTTTTCTGTTACAAAAAAACTTCTCCCTGAAGCTGTCATCCATAGGGAACTGATAACGGTGGCTACTGCTAATGTTATCATTTTAAACCTGTGCTTATTTTGCTGTGATGAATCACTTCTTCTCTTATTTGACTGTTTTTCTCAGGTGGTTTGCACCATGCAGCAGTGAGAATAGCCGGGGAAAATGTTTACAGACATCTGAAGCATGAAGGAGGAACACACCGGGTGCAAAGGATCCCTGAGGTGGGCCTCTCCTCCAGGATGCAGCGTATCCACACGGGAACTATGACTGTCATTATCCTACCGCAGCCAGTGGAGGTACACTCTCCCCCTTATCTCTTTATTGCCTGCTTTTTCTTCAGTGTAGCATGTTAAAAAATGTCTGTCTTTTAATTGTGTGTTCTGTTCATAGTTTGACATCCACATTGATCCAAAGGATCTTCGCATTGACACATTCAGATCTCGAGGTGCAGGTGGCCAAAGTGTCAACACAACAGACAGTGCAGTGCGCATCGTTCATCTTCCCACCGGTAAATCAAGCTGTCAAGCTGCTCCAGCATAGAGACAGTTCTGCTTTCATTTTTTTTTTTATAAACATCAGGCTTTGTTGCTACCTGCTATCCTCACAGGTATAACAGCTGAGTGTCAGCAGACTCGCTCTCAGCTGCAAAACAGAGACACTGCCATGCGTGTACTGAGGGCCAGGCTCTACCAAAGCATGATGGGTAAAGAGACTGAGCAGAGGCATACAGCAAGAAAGCAACAAGTGAGTGAACAAGTCTTGCAGGATGTTTTTTTTATTGGGAAAATGTGTGGTGGATGGACAGATCTTTGTCTTTTTAACCACGTCTTCTGTCTTATCTTGTTCCCCTCCACAGGTGGGCACACGCTCTCAGTCAGAGAGGATTCGTACCTACCACTTCAGCCAGGATCGTGTCACAGACCACAGGACTGGATATACTACCAGAGACATTAAGGTAGATATGAAGGGAGTGTCAGTGTGTCTCTAACTTCTGTATAAATCACAACAAACTGTTCAATATTTACATTTGATATCTGTCATTGGTGTTAATTTCAGCCACCAAACTTTTCTATAAAACAATAATTTACAAGAGTTGAACCTTTATCTTACTGAGTTTAGAGTGTCTTTCTGGTTCTGGTTTTGTTTAGGAGTTCATGAGAGGAGGAGAGGCTCTCCATGACCTGATCTACGATGTTCTGAAACACTCAGAGATGGAGGCTCTTCTGGAGGTGGCAGAAAGCAGCAGCAGTCTGAAGCCAACAGGGTCTGGACTGCCTGCAGACTGACAGCTACCACGACTCAGTGTAGGGAGCACACAGTGTGTCTTTTCCTTAATGAATCTTTAAGTACTGAGACTGTAAACCAAGCCTAAAATATCACATTATTTTAATATAAATATTGCAGTGTATGTGCAATAGGAAAATGATGCAATGGAAGATGAACTGCAGCTGGCTCACAGCTGAGAGGTTTTTATTTTTTGTAATAAAATATTAAATCTTTTTTTGTGTCATGGTAATTTCCTCAAATAACGATAAATGTATTTTAAATAAGTAGTATTTATTTATAAATGCTTAATACTTGAAATTGGGGAAATACTACAAGACTACTTTTTACTAGTCACTATTTAATGATAAACTTCAAACTTTTTTAGACTGAGCTTTTTGTAGCTATTTTAGTTTAATGCTGCACACAAAGTCAAATACATTTATCAAATTATTTTTGTAATTATCTTTAGCATTTGTGTTCCAAGTGGAATTTTTTTCTTGTCAGAGTTTGCAACATTGAGTTCCAGCAGCTTCTGATTAAGTTGACTTTTTCACACTGAATGTAAACAGACACCAGGGCAGTTTGTTGTGGGTGAGTATCCTCCATGGTTCTTTGCCAGTCAGGGTGCGGTGAAACAACCTATCAGCTTTTCACACACACTCTCACCCAAAGCAAGTCACACCCTGTGTGTGTCTGCCAGCTGACCAACAGCATTTACTGTTTTTTATCTTGTTGTTTAACAACTTACTATAAATACTGTTTTCCTTACCAAGACTGGAAAAACTGATGTCTGTTTTAGTGAAATAAATTGAGATTCGTTCAGTATCTTGACAGCAATAAAATACTAAGATCCAACTTCAAACCTTTAATCACTTCCATCCATACTGCTTTATGAAAATATGACATTTTTACTGACAAATATTGCAAAGATGCTTCAACAACTCACACGCGTAAAAAATAAAAATCTGAAAAATACTCAGCTATTCAAATTGCTCAGTAGAGATACATCTGTGTTTACCAGACTACATGAAGAAATTATTCAGGTTATCACACAGGGATGCTGATAAAATTCTTACATGAGACTATAAAACTGCTGCACATCTTCACTATGACAGACAATACAAAGAAAAAAAACATGTATCGTGTCCAATGGTAGATATTTTTTAGAAAAAACATGAGGGCTCAGTCATAAATGTACAAAACTGACATCTATGTGATTTTCATGTGTGTGTGCTGCATCTTACACTGCCCACCATCAGCACTGGCAGGAGATGGTCAGTCCCCTGCATCCGTACATCTGTGACTGTGCCCTCAAAGGATTTTTTCTCTCTACTTTAGATTTGTCAGACCAAATTTTTCTAAAATGTTAATAAAAAAAGATGTGTGCATCTGCAGGAAAAAGAAACCCACACACACATACGTAATACATTTTATATTCTCCAAGTTTGAAATTGGGGTGTCAAAAGTTCCTGGAAAGAGTTTTATGCTTGTCAAAGTCTTATTCCGCTGCATTCTGGCTTTTTGTTATGTCTGGGTCAGTCATCGTTGTCTCTCTGTCGAAGGCTCCTGGATTTGCCGTTTTGTGTCTTGTTTTTCCTGAACGAAGTGGGTCCGCTCTCCTCTCCAAGGGAAGTGATGATGCGTTCCTTGAACTTTGGCTTCGGCTCTGGCGGCAGGTCGGCCTGAGTGCTGGCCGTGCCTACCTCCACCTGGGGTAGCTGTAAGTCCACACTGGCACTGGAGAGGAAAAAAGGAACAGTTAGATAGAGGCAGGTTTCTAGTCTCCACCAGAGGCTGAAGGCTGCATATCAATCTACAGTCTATCAGTATTCTATTCCACCTGTCAGAAAACACTTACTATGGATCTTCCTCTTCCTGGATCTGTTCCCAGACTCCATATGGATTTGCAGCTTTCGGTCTCTTGGCTTGTGTCTCCCTGTTTGTCTCCTCTTCCTCTTTCTCTTTCTTCTCCTCGGGTTCAGCTGTTGTGCTGTGGACCTCTTCCTCTGTTTTCTTTTCTTCAGCATCCTCTTTAGGAGCATCTTCACTCACTTTATCTTCTTCCTCCTTCCCTGAGGGCTCGGCTTCTGCTTTCCTTTTCTGAAAAACGAAACCAAAGAACAATGTGAGGTTTGGAATGTTTTTTCCACAAAATCTTTACAAGCAAATCCTAAAATTGTTCTTCACTGATTTTCATTCACTGCTAGAACTCCTCTCACCCTAAAGGTGATCTTTGGGACTTTGGGCTGCTGGCTGGTTTCTGTAGGGACTTCAGCCTCCTGAGATGCCGGGGCCCCATTGGAGCTCTCCTCTCCTCCAGAGAGCGGCTCTGGCTGAGGGGTTGAAGGCTCCTCCTGACTCTCTCCCTCTGTGTTGGATTCAGATACAGATGCCTCACTGGAAGGAAAGTCTGCAGGCTTCTCCCAGCTGGACTCTGCAAGGTGAAAGAGATGATTACAGTACAGTACATCCAAAAACTAACATTAAGAAATGAAATCCAGAACCGAGAGCATGCTTACAACACATTAAAGGAATTCAGTGGTAGTTAAAGGGAATTTTAGATGCATAAAAATACTGTACCTCCAGTCTCTGAGTTGTAATAATAGGTGTAACCATCAGGACTGACAGCTTCCATCCAAGGAGAGCCTGAAGAGCTCTAACAAGAACACAATATGTGATCAACATCCAACAGTGCATTATGCATCATTTAAAATAAAAAAAAAATCTGCAAAAAAATGCACAAAAAGAGACAAACTATAAAATACTAACCTGCATCTGTTCAGGCAGTGCAGAGGTTGAACTTTCTCCCTGGAAACCCTCTGGTTTTTCCCACTGGGATTCTGTAGTTAAAACACAAAGACAACTTAACATCACAACCATGTTGAAAAGAGCCAGTCTGACAAAAAAAGGGATAAAAATATTGTTGGAATATAATGGTGTATGAGATGGTTTGTCAAAGAAGTGTTATGCAGTTTTCCCCACCTCCAGTTACTGTGTTGTAGTAGTATACGTTTCCATCGTCTGTCTGTCCTTCAACCCAAACCTGCACTTCTGTTTGAGCTCTGGACTTGTTGCTCGCTTTTTCCTTCTTTTGCTGGTTTTTGGCCTGGTTTTTGGCCTGGTTTTTGGCCTGGTTTTTGGCCTGGGGTTTCACCTGAGGCTTTGCCTGCGGTTGTGGCTGTGTGGCTGTTTGTACAGGTGAACCTGATCCTGATCCTAACAAGAAAACACATGATTAAAAGAGGAAAACCTCTCCATTAATAGCACACATCTTACACATTTTTTTTTTTTACAAAATGTCTAAAAATTACCTGCTGACTCCCTTTCCATCCTCTTCAGATCCTCCTGATATGCCTTAAGTGCAGCCTCCTCCATTGCTGCAAACTCTTTCGACATACGTGCCTCCTGCTTTGCCTTGTCAATGCTCTTCTTTTTAATCTGCATAGAGAAAGATATGAGATGAGTGGCAGCCCAAGTGGCCAATAAGAGGAGAGCTTGAGGTTCGGAGTTTTATGCTTGGACCTTATCTCTACTGCCAGTCCTGAGAAGGGTGCCAAAACAGGCAAGTTTTTGCCCATGTGTAAGTGTGTGTGTTTGTCACCGTAAACCTTCAGTATCTGCTACAGGCTGTGTTTAATCTCTGTCTTATAGCCATGTAAATCTTTATGTGTCAGTATGATTGGGAATCATCAAGCACACTGAGATCATGAGTGTGCATACAGAATATAGAATTTAACAAGTAATGCATAAATTTCATTTAAAAATGATTTTGTTCAGTCTATTGTTAAGCGATGATATGTTCAACTATTACCACCATCTATGAATGAACATTTTACTACCTCAATTTATGTTTAGATCATGTATTAAGTTAGAAGTTGATATTATTTAATATTAATGGAGAGGGTGATTTCATCCCTGTTTAAACACAGACAGAAAAAAATAGATGTAAATGGATATACCTCAGAGATTTTTGCAGCCACATTTTCTTTGTGATTCTTCCCTCTTTCATGGAACTCAATGCTCTGCAGGGAAAGACCATCATTAGCATAACGTGTGAATACTGTCCTCAGCGACATGAACTGTATGTTTTGGCCTACTCACAGGTTTATTGTCTGCAATCCAGCATTTGCAGTACTGACAAAATTTCCTTGGTTGTGACTTCCAGTAGTCAGCCCTGAAAATGCACAAAACTAGCGTTAGCATACAAAACATGACTGAATGAAATCACATTTAGTTTGAACAGCTAACGCAGCTAACTGGCTCAAGAATGATAATTTTTCTATCCGCATATTTTAACTTACATACCAAATCACAAAGTCTCTCTCATTACTTACATTTTAAGTCTAAATGGTTGAGATACGACACAGGATTTCAGACGAAACACATTAAGAGACAAACGCTTCCCACATTTCAAGAATGACAACACTGTCCATTGGTGATGACGTCAACACCAGTCGCCGAACACACGAACCCTCAAGCGGACATAAGATGTTTAAAAAACGCTGGAAAAATGTTAAAATTGACATATAAATTTGAAACCAATGAGAGCTGTAGTGAGGAAGCTAAAAAAAAGGAGAAAGAAAGAAATTAAAGTTGGGATGGTTTCTGTCCCAAGTTAACGCTAACATTTACTTTTCGTTAGGCGACGTGGGCAACATTTGATAAAACATTTTACATTGCCATCTACTGTTGTAATAGAGAATTGATAAATGAAAGTGAAATATACTGGTTATGTGTTGTTGCCAGCAGGCTAACAAATGCCCTAGGCACTCTTAACTACCTTACAGACTTCCTTTCTCTTTGTGCTTTACGTGTCTGGTTTTCTTAAATGATTAAGTATGAAATACAGAGCACACTTTAAATCACACATAGCAGCTCCAAATTGTCAACTGTGATCCTCAGTTGCCAAATGTAACATTATTTCTACAATCCACGGTTACTAGAAGTTATTGAATTTGGGATTTTGAAGTGTCCTTCCTGACATTAAATAAAAATGACATAAAAATAATTCGTAAAATGAGATGGACAAGTAGATTTATAAACTGTCAATCACAAAATCGTATATATCGTCCCATATGGTCTAGCGGTTAGGATTCCTGGTTTTCACCCAGGCGGCCCGGGTTCGACTCCCGGTATGGGAACATCTGTTTTGCCTTTAACCCTCAAGTGTTCAACCTTGAGAAAATAAATGGATATCATAATTGCCCTTCATAAGGCCGATTACGTAAAAAATAGATGATCATTTGCTATTGACATTATAATATACAAATAAAATAACAATGTTTCAAGAAAACAACTGACCTCAAATTTTAAGCAAAAATCGTGCAACCAAACATTAAAATACACAGCTTACAGCGAAAAGGAAATATTTACAATAAGTAATAATATTGCGTAAATATTTTACATAAAAAATTTAAATACACATATTTCAGTGAGACAAATTAAACGAAGAATGGGGATCACGAGATATCAAATCGTTAATCTCTTATAGATAGCCACAACCAGAGGAAAATTATGATATTTAATGCCTGAAATGGACTGATGTTGAAAAACGTCTACTGATTGCGTCATCACTAAGAGCCAGGAGCAACATTACATCAGATATCCGCGACTGACCCACCGCCCGTCTTTGGTTGAGCTTGAGCCGCTTTGCCGGCGGTGGTAATCGGTTTCTTATCCAGTTCTGTGCCAAAGGTCCGGGGCTGCCCATGAACAGCACCATGGCCGCGTCCTCACACCGGATAATGCTGGGGCCTCTGGTTGCTGCCATTGACCAGGGCACGAGCTCCACGCGGTTTTTGGTAAGATAAACGCGAGCGGGACAAGAGCAACTCCTATCGGTGCTAGCTAGCTATGTTATATTTCATGAATGGGACATAAACTTGTTAAAACGGGCATTGTCCTCAGGTGACGTCCTAATGTTTCCACCTTATGTATATTTATCATAAAGTGCCGGGTCTTAACCGTGCTGTTTTCATTTTGACGTTACTAAATTAGCTGTGTTATTGGTGAAAGGGCTGTATTTTTTGTAATTGACAGTTACCAATGATGCTGCCCTTAACAAGCAGTGCATGTAAGCTCCTGTGAGCAGGTGAAGATGAGAGTCGCCCTCTGGCTGTAGCTTTCCTGCATTAGAAACATATGGTTTATTTTTGCTGCTCAGAGTGCCATTCAAAACTGCGTAAAATTGCAATATTATTGCAACAACACTACAAATTTCTAGGTGGATAAAATGAGTGTAATTAGGCTTTTTTGTTTTGTCCTTTGTTGATTTTTTTCGCTGAAGGACTCTGTCTCTGTTTTCCTCCATACTGCAGCACATTTTTGTCATTTTTTCAACAACCCCTAAGGGCACAGGGGAAAGACCTAAGTTAATGACAAAGAGCCTGACAAAATGTGGCAGTCTGGTATTCTTGTTAGTGCAAATAATTTAGAATGCCGAAAATGTCTCTGGTTTACCAGAGAGACAACTAATAATTTAGAGCAACATTTCAAAAAACATTTCTGAGATTCCAGCACGTCATGTGTGACTTTTTGCATGTTGTCTTAGCCTTTCATTGTATTTATTTACAAAAATCAAGAAATCAATTCTCACTGAATTGTGAATCTCATTGAAAGTGAAAAATATTCTTGGTTCTAGCACAAAAGAGAAAGGAAAGATTTCACTTTTTTTACTTGCTCTCCCTGGAATTTGACCTTTAAAATGTGTCAGGGGACCATAATGTCTCATCCAGTTGTTAATCCTTTTTTGTTTTTGTTTTTCTACCGATAGTTGTAGACGTTTCTGACCAATTCACTTTTGTTTTTGTATTTCTAACCCTTGGAGTAGAGGGAACAGATGTTGTGACTTATATTCTGGTTGAGACTGATAGGTGAGAGCCAAGAGTTTTGCTGGCTTTAGTCACCCTTAAACTGTCTGAAACATAAAGCAGGACACTTGGCTGACACAGATGGCTGAAGTGAATCTTTTCTCTATAATCTATAAGCTTTAGATGAAACTCTTATGCTTGTATGGACATAATAATTTTAACATTTGTTTTTAAATACATTTTGATGTGGGTTTAAAATCCTTAAGCCTTTTGCACAAACCTTGACTTCTCATTGAAGTTCGGCAAATGTCATGCAGCATGTGCTGAGGTATTTTTAACTGTGATAATTGTTCCTTGGCTATGCTTAGTGACAACACTGCTGTTGTGCACAAAAAGCCTCCAAAACCACAGAGGAAAAACACTGCTGCACAGAGAATTGCATTGCTATCTCTGAGATATTTGCCTGCAAAGTCTCCATATCCCCAGTTGCAGTGTTTTTCATTTTCACTTGTTATTCCATCTTCGACTGCGAGTGTGTCAGATGTGTGACAACTTAGCATAAAAAGTCAAGTAACCCCTGTTCAGTTTGTGTTTGGATGGCAGAAACCCGAGGTCCTTGAAAGAAATGTTTGGGATACAAAAGATTCGACTTTGGTTCCAACAACTACTGGGAAAATCTGAATAACAAAGGGGAATTTAGAAATCTCCTCCAGCATCCATGCTGAATTACCAAACAGGAGGCCATGAGCAGAGTTTGAATAACCTCATGCTCATTCATCTTAACCTAGAGGAATGAAAAATAAAGTGATGTGTTTGCTGGCTGATGTGACACTGTTTTTCTTTTGCTGTTTTCTCTTTTTGAAGGTGTTTAATTCAAAAACAGCAGAGCTCCTCAGCCATCATCAGGTTGAGATCAAACAGAGTTTCCCTAAAGAGGGGTAAGTTAAAAGTTTGGACACATTTAATAAAAGATGCATTTGGAAATGTTCAGATCTGATATGTTTTGATTTTCCATCCTGATTTCAGATGGGTGGAGGAGGACCCAAAAGAAATTCTGCAGTCGGTGTACGAGTGCATGGAGAGGACATGTGAGAAACTCACCCAGCTCAACATAGACATCTCAAACATTAAAGGTATGCAACCAACACTTGAGGAAGCACTTAAACATCAATTTCATTTAGTTCATATTCTAAAATTTTTGGAATTGTTTCTTGGATTTGTTTAGCTATTGGAGTGACCAACCAAAGAGAGACCACGCTGGTCTGGGACAAAGAGACAGGGGAGCCTCTTTACAATGCAATCGGTAAAGTTTGATTCTCTTTACAAGTAGTTTTTTCATGTTTCTTGTTGTTGCTCTGATTTAACTGCAGTGTTTTTCTTCAGTTTGGTTGGACCTGCGAACTCAATCAACAGTTGAACGTTTAATTAACAAAACTCCAGGGAGGAACAAAAACCACTTGAAGGTGAGCTCCAGTCTTTGTCATTTTAGCTTTTTACTTTTTTTTTTTTTAGTCAACAGGGAGGTTGATTTTTTAAGAAATAACTGATATATAATATTTTTATTTCCTAGTTATCTCAACATATAATATTTTTGGTCCTACATGTTTGATATTGATTTAAAACGCAGACATTTGACAGCATTGCCAGTAGCACCACCTACAGGTGTGTTTACATTGTTGTTGCTCTGCAGCATAAAACAGGACTCCCGATCAGCACTTACTTCAGCGCGGTGAAACTTCGCTGGCTGATGGACAACGTGGATGAGGTCCGTGAAGCCGTCGTGTCTCACCGTGCCATGTTCGGCACCGTGGACTCGTGGCTCATTTGGGTAAGTCAAGATTTGCTGCCCGTATAGCTGTATAGATGTGATTGTCAATGTAGGAGTATGGATGAGTATGTAGCTGAAAAACTGAGTGTTGGCGTGTTTTTCTGATGGCTGTCCAACAGTGTTTGACTGGGGGGAAGTCGGGCGGAGTCCACTGCACAGATGTGACGAACGCCAGCAGAACAATGCTGTTTAACATTCACACAATGGACTGGGACCCAGAACTTTGCAAGTACGCCAGCTGTCCATCATTTAATCCTGCTGCCCTGCATTTTATTTTGAAAATATTCCTGAAAGAGGTTTTTGTTTTACTTTGAAATTCATGCCACAGCTAAGTCATTTAAACATTTTGTCCAAGTAAAGTCCTGTGGTAAGTTATTTGTCAAGTTGGGAATAAAGTCATCAAATTTGTATTTAGAGTTACTTGTAAATCATAACCAAAAAAAACCCATCAAAATTAAACATTTTTACTGATTTTTCAATTTGATATAGTCACAGTAGTTTCAAAATATCTTTATTGCCACAAATAATAGATAGTTAAGTTGCATAAATAGATTTTTGAAAGCAGAATAAGCTGAATTAGTCGTGTGTTTGCTCTTGATTTCCGTCAGATATTTTGGTATTCCCATGGAGGTCTTGCCAAGAGTGAGGAGTTCTTCAGAAATATACGGCCTCATGGTAAGAAAACACATTTCTGTCATTGTGTTGCCAAGTCTAATCTAATTTAAATTCCACTACAAGTGTCTATATTAACTTTAAATCCTAATCTTTCATTGCTCTGTCTAGTGTGACTCTACTGTTGTGTTAAAAGAGTGGAATGTCTCGTGCAACAGGCCACTAATAAGATAATAGAGATTTGTTTTTTGTTTGTGTTTTCTCAGTTAATGTGCTCTTTTAGACTGTTTTCAAGTGCATGAAGGTTTACTGAGAAATTCTTTTAGGCATTTTTCTGTGTACCATTGTCTCTCCTCTCTCACTGGTAGAAAATATGTTCTAGCCGGGTAAGTAATACTCGCCATCACTGGTTTTTCTCACCAATGCAAAGTTAACCCGTCCTGCTTCTTTGTGGCCAAAGCGATGTCATGCCATCTCACAGTGCATTTCCAAGATTCATGCGAAGGCAAATGTCTCAGAGGCTAAAATGCTGCTCAATGTGGGAAAGTAGTGAAAACAGATTAGATTGTGTTCTATTTTCTGCCACATTATGTGTCTCACTCTTAAAACTAGGCATTTAACCAATTTAACAGGCATTTCTTAATCTGTATACACACATGCTTAGCCTTTGATGCACATTTGTCACTGTTGCTTAGTGTTAACCAACCAACTCTGCACTAACATTATTAATTTGCTGTTGAAACTGACATTATGAAAACATTTGAGCAAATTTGCCTAACAACAAGGGAAAGTACTGACACCAATTATGTGTGGTTAGAAGAAGTTTAACATTTTTTAACCCAAATTAACCCAAACCAGCTGCTAAAGTTGTTTTTCTCTTTGTGCATTGAAACACTTTGATCAGCTGCAGAAATCTAGACAAAAAGTCTTATTTCAAATAACATTCATACTAAATTTAATCCTAAAAAGGTGATAGTTGTTGGTAAAGGAGTTGCATTATTATTATCTGAATAATACAGTCTCAATTATAATTTGTGATTTAAAAATAGAAGTCTTTTTGATCATGTCATTAATTTTCACAGATATAAGCAGATTTCTGGTTCTGATATTGTATTTTTCCTCAGATTTGCACAGCAGATCTCTTTTGTTTTTAATTGTTGAATATTTCAGTTCACACGTAACAGTAATTTAAAGCAGCTGTCATTTATATGTGACTCTGCATGACTGCTGGTTTTCTCAGCACTGTTGAGCTTTAAAGCAACTTCTGTCTATCGTTTTGGTCATCAAACCTGCAGTATTAATGTTTAACTTCCTGTCATCGGTCTTGTAGTGATGTCTCCAGAGACAGCCAGCTGTTTTTAGCAAAAAAACAAATTCATGCTTCCTGCCCAGTACCAAGCCACAGACAAAGTTAGCAACTAGCTGGTGAAAGTGATGAATTTAGCAGCTAAAGAGACATTGATTTTTTTCAGGAGTTGACGGAGACCAAAACAGAGCTAAAAGAGAGTAAATATTGGACTTAGATTCCTCATGGGACGAGAAACTGAACTGCAGATGACTGCTAATGTTCCTCTGTCAGGCAGCTTGTTTGCTAACATGGTCATTGTTTTAGATTAAAAGGTTATAATAAGTCAGTTTTGGGACCACAGTTTTTTGTTTTGGCTACTTCAAAGTGGCCAGTTGCAGGTTTAGTGAACTTGACCGCAGAGAAAGAGGAAATGAAGTTTTATGACAGACACAAATGTACAAAACATAAAACCGATCAGCACACAGTTACAAACAGGAGAACATATACAGTGACAGCTCTGTTGGAAATGTACTGGATGGTCCCTTTCTCCCCACATTGCTTCTGTTGTGGCATGCTACTCAGCTGGTTGTCATGACACCCTAACAGACCATCCACCACCTCTGCAGTGTCCCATCATGCCCCACAAATCTCTTCACTCTTTTGCAGTTTTATTTTAATGGTTTTTATCTTCTTTTTTTTTTTTAATTCTTCTACCCAAAGGGAAATGGAGTGAAGACATTTTAGTTAATGCAAGGTCACGCGTGTTATGTTTTCTCACACTGGTGCAGTTTGCTTAATTGTACAACCATTGTGTTAGAATTTAAATGGGTAAATTTTAGTTATTTGGCTTAGTGAAGTCAAATAATGAGTAAATCCCTTTTGTTCAGTGTTGTTGCTCATAGTTATTAAAAATGGTGTTTTCCATTGATAAGTAATTGTATTTGGAATTGATTGGAATTTAATCGTTGCTATTGATAAGATACCTTGGCAGCAAATGTACAAGCGTTCAAATATCATTTTAAGTTTAAATCTGAAAAAACAAACATATCCAGTCTATAGGCTTTTAAAGTAATTTTCTCTTATTAAAACAAAGCAAAATTTGCAAATAGTTCAGTTCAGAACAGTTCATTCTTTAAATTGAGACAGTATTGATCTTCCTGAAGATCAGTACTGGTAGTGCAGGTGTGTCTAATGCCAAGATCCAAAAATACAACAAATTTCAGACAAATAAAACACTCAAAATACTTTAAAAATCTGATTTCTATAGTCAAATACAGAGTTCACATCTAAAACAAGTTAATTTCTCTTTTAACAGAAATCTGGAGCTCTGTCAGGTATCCCCATATCAGGGGTAAGTAAATCTCAGTTGTTTGGTTCACAGCGTTGTGTCCATGTGCATAATATGCTTTGAGGTTTGCTGATGGATTCATGTGTGTTTTTGAAAATCAGTGTCTCGGGGATCAATCTGCAGCTCTTGTCGGACAGATGTGTTTTCAGGACGGGCAAGCAAAAAACACGTGAGTGGCCTTGTTTGTTGTTGAATTTTTGGCTTTTTTATGCACTTCAGTTCAACTATCACTATCTGTTGTAGGTATGGAACTGGCTGCTTTCTCCTGCGAAACACTGGACCTAAAGTACATGATCTAAGATTTGTTTTTCCATATAAATAGCGACATCCTTGTGCTCACTGCGTACAGTGTCATTTTTCATGTTTCTGTGGTTTTGCAGCCTGTCATGTCTGATCACGGTCTTCTCACCACTGTGGCGTACAAACTCGGTCGGGACAAACCTGCTTTTTATGCATTAGAGGTACAGCTTGTTAAATACACTCATATTGACACTGTCAATACAACCACACCTGTCATCCCATTCAGGATATACTTTATAATAAAATGTGATCACGTACTGACACTATTTGAACACCTCCTTACTCTATAGGCTGTGGTTTTTTAACCTTTAGCTGCAATACTTTCCTTTTTTTGACCTCACAGCAGTTGAATGCTAACAGTGGATGTATGAGGAGCTGTCAGTTCATGGGTGATATGTTTTTTTTGCTGTACTTCTTTGGCAGGGCTCTGTGGCCATTGCAGGAGCTGTGGTTCGCTGGCTGCAGGACAATCTCGGGATCATTGGATCATCTGAAGAGCTCGGTATGTACTGCTGATGTTTGAGGACAAATCCCATGTGAAGAGTGACATCTTCTAGATTGTAGCGTCATTGAAAGTTTACAAGTTTCCAAACAGTCACAAGTTTCATGTAAAGATGTTTACAATAGCCATTAACCTCTTTAAACTCCAGATTAACTGTCAAAAAATACTTAAAGATGTATCCCAGAAGTCAGTCTTACTATTTGGATCTACCATGTAGAGAAATAAATTTTTAACTTTCTTGTCCTTGTCTCCTTCATTCTAATTTTCTGTCTCCTTCTCCTTCTATGCAGAGAAGTTGGCTGCATCAGTCGGCACATCCTACGGCTGTTATTTTGTTCCTGCGTTTTCAGGTCTTTATGCACCGTACTGGGAGCCCAGTGCCAGAGGGTAAGACCAAAAACTTCTCTGTAGTTCAATGAAAGTGTCTAAAATTCTTCACACAGCCACTGAATTCATCTGTCTGTGTCACAGGATCATTTGTGGGTTAACTCAGTTCACTAACAGGAGTCACCTCGCATTTGCTGCACTGGAAGCTGTTTGTTTCCAGACACGAGAGGTAAGCTCCTTTAATGGTTAAAAAATATTGTAAGTTTGACACATTTTTAAATGGTTATTTCCATCTTCCTACGTAGCATATAAAAGGTGCTCCACCTCAAGACAAGTTTAACCGCAGTCTGATTCACAAAACTGCTTTTTCTTATTATATTTGTGTGACTAGAGTCTGATATTTGTGTAATAAGTGGGATATTTGTATGGATGCAGATACTTGATGCCATGAATCAGGACAGCGGCATCCCACTAACTCAGCTTCAGGTAGACGGAGGAATGACGTCCAACAGGTTGTTGATGCAGCTGCAGGCAGACATTCTCTGTATTCCCGTTGGTAAGATATCTGTTCATCTTACAGTTTGCTTTTATAGCGATGCCTTCATGTGTGGGTCAAATGGGATCCATGTCATGTCAAACAAATACTGTGGACAGTCATAATAAACTCTGAAAGTGACCAAACTGGTTCTTTGACTAACGCAGTCATTTTGTAGCCACCTACTGCTTCTATCAAATGGTTGTAGTGCTATACCTGAAGCATTACTGCCCTCTGCTGGCATCATGGGGA
>JAPZDY010000017.1:4310316-4325658 GCA_029783645.1 Ctenochaetus hawaiiensis
TAAAAAATAAGGTAAACAGACAATCTTCCAGATGACTCTTTAACTATAACTGTGAATAAACTGACTTGTTAATTAAAAACAGAAACTAAGTATTTATTTATTGGATCATCCAATCAAACAAATCTAAAACTGCTATAACAAAGCCAAGAGGAGGGGGGCTTAGCAAAAGTACACAAGTTTGTCAAATAAAAGTTTTAGGTGTGTGTCTTGACATTTCTGATAAATGTTTGGAAAAATAGAATAATAATAAATCAGAATTTAAAACAGACTGAAACTTGGTCGTCCAAGGATTTAACTAATAGCTAATTTTTTTGTGTCAAAGCAGCATGAGGTAGATTCTTAGATATTAATCTTCTAAATTGAACATGATTTCACACGTGGGAATGTTGAACTGATTATCGCTGTAGTCTGAAACCTTGTACTCCCACAATGCAACCTATTCACTGCAGACAAAAAAAAAGGAGCATATGCCTGGCGAGGAAACGAGACGACCTCCATAAAACAATAAGTCAGCAAAACAAAGAGGACAGATCGGTGCTTTTGGAACATACGTTCGTTCTAACCTCCAAGGATATGTCAAGTCTTCATGGCTTACAGAGACACGGCAGATAAAAACACATCCTACTCCATTTACAGAACGAGCTTCAGGAGTAACAAAAGCTCAAATGCAGCTGCTGGCAGAGCTCCATCTGTCTAAACTTTTGTCTCAGAGTACTTGGGTAAGGGTTAAGGACAGCGTTAAGCACTGGGACTGTGCAAGAGACAAGTCTGTTTTTTTTCACCAGACATTTGGATATGTCAGAGGATAATGATTTGTTTTTTGGCTTCCAGTTGAATATTTCACAGCAGTGATGCTGCTGCGCTGTAGATGGTGGTATGTGCTCAGGTTGTCTATCACATTGGATAGAAATACTTCAGGTGGTTTCATGTTTTCTTTGGGTATGAACTGTATGTACAACGATGCATGTTTGACCAATCACCTTAGGGACTAAGTTTTCTCTCTCTCAAAAGAAAACCTTAAGGCTGCCATCACGGCACAGCTTGCTACTTTGGCTGTGAAACAGTGATATATATTATTATCATCAAGTGCCAGAAATCTTTGAATTTCATTTGTTGAACAGTTTAAAACAGAGCAAGTGTGTATGATTTATGTGATTAAGTGTGAGTATTAAGGGAGCACTCAGGCAAAAATTGCATGTATTGCCTGCTGAGAACAATCAATGTCGAAGACCAATGAGAAAGTTGCACAAAAATATAATATAATGTAACATAATATAATATGATATAATATAATATAATATCAAAATATTTGTATATATCAGTACAAAAAATAATTGATGATGTTACAGATGGATGGATCATTGGGCTTTCAATAAAGTAGTATAACAAAAAAAAGCTAAACTGTTGTCAATAAACACTAACATTACTCAAAATGCCTACAAAGAGTGCTGTTTTAAATGATCTTCTCTTTGACTGATGTTCAGTTTTAGCTTAATTTAAGAAGAAAATCAACTTTAGATGAAAAAAATTAAACCCAAGAACAAAAGCAAGCAAGTCCTCTAGGACTTCTTTTTGGCCCTGAGTAGTGTCTGAAGGTACTTAAGGTTAAATAGGGCAGTTTATATGCAGCCTAACAGGCCAAACCCAGGGCAAAAAATGTTTACACTGGTAAAACATTCAGGTAAGTCCTGTCTTTATCCTGTCCTGTCCTGTTTGTACCTACTTTGTTTAAACTGTCTTTATTTTTTTATAATGATTTTAGCAGAATAAACTGTCAGATGTTGAATTCTCAAAAACTGAATTTCAATCTTAAACACAATTACTTGATGCTTTAATAAGGCCGACATGTATCTCATAATATGAGGTTCACTGACTGAATTGACAATTTTGAGCCCAAAATGAGAAGTAGAGCATTTTGGATAAGGAGTTTTGCACTCTGATCTCTATGGGCATGAAGTTAAAAAAAAGGAATCATAAAGTAATAATGGCACCGCAAACTGTCCAATCCTTCATCCTTTTAAAACATCCTGTGTTATTGCATTCTGCTGCCAATGGAGAATCTCAGCTTGGCCCATGGCATCAAATACACAAACATGGGGTCTGTTTATAAATTACAGCGGTTTAAAAAAAAACAAAAACTGGAGCAATTTCATGGTATTTGTACTTTAATATTTCCATTGGAACTCTATGCCTGAGTGCTCCTTACATGTGAAAGCAAATGTGATTTACTCCAATAAAGCTACCAATTACTTTGAAGAGAGGGGCTTTGATTACACAAAGTCCATATCATCAGTCATCTTTTGGTTTCCAGACAGTGTAATGGGAAAGCAATTGGAGAAACAGTGTCTGGACCACAAACTGGAGCTGGGAAAAGTATTGAATTATATGCACTTTACACTGTCTGTTTAGTGCTGAGAACACTGTATAGCAAATGTTTCGACACAACTAATAAAGTCTTTTTCTAACTCATCTCGTCCTGGTTTGTTTTTCAGTTTTCTGACACACACGCTGCTGCTCGGGCTCAGGTGGTTTAGATAACGTGCCTGGTTAGGAAATTTAGCCGCTAACTTCCAGGAACTACTTTTTCCAGCACAACCATTTGCTTTCAATAATAACTCATTGATCAGCAAATATGCAGTGATGTGGGAAGATTTATTGAGCTATTTTAAAAGTAAAAACAGTGTGGAAAAGAAATTCCGTGTAATTTCGGGTCTTTCACAGTACAGCTAATCTGTCTGACAAAATAATTCTAACCAGAATTTGCAAACTGGAGAGTTTGGTCTGGGTTATCATCAAGGCACTGGAGTTGATGCTTTTCACATGTTGTTGGAGACTGATCAGAGATTTGTGTGGTTCATCTGATAAAAAACTGCAAATGAGAAAGGACTCAGATTTTGTTTTCTGTTAAAGTAGCCGAAACAGATGAGAAGATTTCAGAAGCTTTTCATTGCCAAGCTGATTTTGTGAGTAAAAACATACAAATTGGGTCCATTTAACCTGACTTTTTCTTACATGAACATGTCAACCAAAAGTTTTTTATAGCTAAACAAAAGCTATAAAACTGAATAAAATTTGTCCTGCAGTGAATGGCAATTGTTCTAAATCTTACACATCACCCACTTAAGAAGTCATAGGTTTGATTTTCAGTTAATTTTATGAGCTTTAAAGCCGCACATCGGCTGTCAAATAGAAGTTTTGAGAAGAAAAGTGTCTCTAATATTTGTGAAATACCATCCTAAATGTGGCGGTAAGTTTTCAAGTCCCACATCAGATGGACACAGTAAAAGTCAGGATGGAAAACTTTGGTTTCTGAGTTTTATCTTCTAGACACTCAGTCAATTCTAAAGAATGATGTTCAACTGGAAGAATGAAAAGCCCAAAGACTCATGATTAAAGGGACTTAGCCCAGTAACTTCGGCTCAAGTGTCTCAGAAAAAAAAATTGCATGGGGATTTGAAGGTTTTAAAAGCCTTGATGATGTGAATCCTGGAGTCAAACACCAACCTGAGCCATCTCTGATCAAATGATGTGAGAGGAAGTTTTTAGATTTTGGGATTGTTTTCAGGAAAGTCTCATGCAAAATATCCCAAGATACACAGTTTAAGTATTATGGACTAAGTAGCTGAGCTTGTTTGTAATTTTTTTAAGGGGTTTAGAGGTTTTGGGTTTTTCCTTCAGGGGAATCTGTAAATGTTGAAGTCTGATGTTTAAAAGAAACCACAAAAAGCTCTAAAGAAAACCTGAATTCTCCGACCCAAATGTTTCAGGGGAGTAAAAGTTTGATCTTCGGGTGAATTAATGAATTTTGAAGTCCAACATCCAGAGGGAGTCTCAAATGCTCGGAGAAATCCAGCTGTGCGTCCAACCAAATCTCTCAAAGTATTAGTGGACGGCTCAGAAGTTCTGAGCTCATGATTTCAATCCTTGCGAGGATGTGTCAGTTTGAAAAAATGTCCGCAAGTGAAAAGATACAAAAAAAAAGACAGTTTAAGTTTCTTTCCAAATGGCTCATGGTGTGAGAGGGATTTTGGGATGTTTAAACATGAGGGCTCAAACCTGGCCAGTCCATGAAAATTTGAAGATTGTAGAAAACACGGCTGAAATGTTTCGGATCAGGTTGTAAGAGGATGTTTTCTAGTTCTGAGAGAGCTCATTTAATGCTGAAAGTTTGGCTGCCTGTTACACAGAATAATATATTTGAACTTTCATTTGCCGTTTCTACAACTTGGTGGGTTTATTGTCTTTTTTTCGTAATAATAGGGTCTGTCAGGGAATTAAATCTACATTTAACTATACAAACAAACACAACGTTCATCTATTCTGGGTCTGAGAGCTATTAGACAAGACAGTTGAGGTTCACATGACAAAATATAAATTGATTTGCTTCGTTTGGAAGCAGGAAAACCTCAGTTTCTGTCGCACCGTGTTTCTGAAGGAACGACATTTAAATGTATGAGTGTATTCAGACAAAGAGTATCTTGACTTGACATCCTTAAATCCCATCGTGTGCTCCACACAAAGACCAAACATGATTCATTTCTTGCTTATTTTCTGCTTATTTTCTTTCAGCCTTTGCGAAAAACCCCTCAAACACCTCCACAACCCTCGCTTGATGACAATCCCATACAACAAAGATTGGCTGGCCTCGGATCGGATGCTGGTTTCTCTGAACCTCTTTGCCAACACTTACAACCACAGCCTGCTCCTCTTGGTGATGAGCCACAAGTCTTTTATCACCTCCAGCTCGGCTTTGAAAAATAATCAAATTTCCATTTCTCCTCTGTTTCTCCTCAGTGTTCCTCTCCTGACCGATTCCAGATGGGGGACTCGGCTGCTCTGTAAATAAATGATGGGGAACAGAGGCATGGCGTTGCTTACAGATAGGTGCCAGTCTTAATTGCTTGTGGTCCGGCCAGGCTTCTGTGTTTTAAACAGATTGCAGTGGGTCTTGTTTTACAGTGAGAGCAGGCAGATCACAGCTGCAGGACAAACTGCAAACATATCTCAAAGTTCAAACCTGAAGTTCTGCACTCAAAATTTTACTTACATGCAAAAGTATAACCATCAAAACATACTTTAGTATCATATGTATATGTTGGATTTAGTATAATTGGCTTGCACCTAATCTTACATTTATGCAAAATCATTACTGGATTACAATTACTAATGGATAAATTATAAATGCTGAAGGTTGTAAAGTTGGAGGCAATCTTATTTAGTTTATATACTGCTGGTTAGCTTGTGAATTTGACCAAAGGATCAATAAAGTTTTCATCTAATGCAATGCATCATAATTTATTCTGCAAGGTAAGTTTTCAAGTAAATGCAGTGGAGTCTAAAGTACACTTTTTCCTATGAAATGTAGTGGGGTGAAAGTATAAAATACCAGAAAATGGATTACTTCCATGTATCTGCATGTATCTGTTCACTGCAGCAGTGCAGTGTGAAAAACTGAGCACACACACACACACACACACACACACACACACACACACACACACACAGGAATGCCACAATCAGCTGACAGGAGGCAGCACAAGCGCCAAGACAACATCTGAGGAATGCACCTGTGTGCGAGTGTGTGTGTCAGTGTGACTGCTTGCATGTGTGTGTTAGTTGCTGTGGTTATTGCCTAACCTTTACAAGAAAAACACTGAACTCTATCAATCACGGAGGCTTTCTACACGGATTCTCTCCGGCGTCCATCTGTCTGATGGACTTTCTGCAGGCAGGAGTCACAAAAGATACCTCATATCTTGAGGTACACGTAGTAAAATTCCTGGTTTCAGCTTTAAATTATTAATTTTAGGTAATTAAATTAAGTATATTTGGAGTCTGGACTGGTAGTGGGATAAAACAAGTAATTTTCTTGGGTTCATCTTGGGTTCTAAGTATTGATGGGGGGCAATTTTTGCAATATTCCAGAAACTTTAAAGACGAAACAAGCCCTACTTTTGTCCAAAATATACAGTATAAATTGGTTTACTGTAAACAAACTCCCTGCAGTTGATGTAATCACTGTTATAAAGAACAAAATTTAACCGCAAATTACAGAGAAAGAATATCCAACTGCAGACAAAGCCAGCAGTGAGGGTAGTGATTCAATAGAGGGCGCCAACCCTCATTTCTGAATTGGATTTTCAGCTCATCAATACTTTTATTAGACTGTCTTGTTTACTGGCGTTTTCCACAGATTGGGTGGGGAACAAATATGCCTCAAATGGCAAGAAAAGTGCAAATTATCCCGTCAGAGATTGTGTTTGCTGACTGATTTCAACATTTTTGCACAATCAGATTTATTGTTGTTTTGTATGTAATCAATACAGGACTTTGGTTTTGTGCAACATGTTCGTCATTTTCCATCTACAATTCAGTCCGCAGAGGAACAAGAGTTTCTCGGTGCATTATTCTCAGAAACCACAAGTCATATTTTGAACATTTTCTGGACCTGATGCTGCTTTTCTTCTCCGCATTCGCTGCCCTCTCTGTCTCCCAGCAGGTGATTTATCCTGCCTCAATCATCAAGTAGCATTTTTATTTCCCCTCACAGCTTTCCCTATCTTGATGGAAAGGGAATATCTCTGGGTTTGCTCATAGGAGGTTAAAAATTGAGGCAATAAGAGAATGCTTGCTAAACCCACTCCAGCTACTCTGCAGCATATTTTGCTTTTTCCACATTCCTTCACACCTATCCGATGGCTTTGCAGAGCGAAGGCCTGAGTTGCTCTTGGAGGCGTTCGCTGCCTCAGATGAGGGGTCAACTGACCTTTAGGTGGACTGCAAAGGCCTCATTTTTAAGGTGGTAACACATTTCAAACTAATTCTACAAATTACCGTGTGACCACAAGGGGGGAAAGCATCCGGATGGGTTTCAAATTGGCAACTGCAGTGTTTGCCTGCTGCCTCCTCTAACCTTTGACATGCACATACGTACATGCACATAATTGCACCTCCACCTCCCTCCCACTCATCTCACTGACAGACTTTCCCTCTCCTACAGCTCTGCGAACCACAAGGCACCCAACGGCTGGCCACAGTTTTCATTTCAGGCTCAGATGGGGAGCGGGAGGAGAATTATTTTCCTATTAGCTTTGAGTTCTGTCAAGTATCTGGTGTCAGTGGGCAGCATTAAAAGCAATGCAGAACCAAGGAGTGCTTCAGGTTCTTACAGAAGTTCTTCATATGTTTAGAGAATAAAAAAAAAATCAGTGTGAAGTTTGGGAAGAATGCATTTGAAAATATTTAGTCTGAAGAAAAGCTTATTTTACACGCAATGTTCCACAGCATCGACACCATCCTGCACAGCAGGAAGGAAACACTTGTGAAGCTTTTCAGACTTTTCCAAGTTTTTTCGCTTGAACTTCATGCGGTTTTTGCCTCTTTTTTTTTTCTTTGCTCTCTTTCTCATATTTGCACAGGCTCTCAAAGAGACACTCCACTAGTGAATGATTATTTTTGTAGGTAATAACAACGTTTGGCTAATAATCAGATCTGATCGCTTATACCTCGCTTAAACCACAGACTCCAGTGGGGAATTCTGCAGTTTGCAGCTGCATAAATAGATGTTGTGTACTGTGCAAATCAGACAAGAACAGCCCAAACTGAGCAACGGGCCTCATGTTGCCTCCCTACTTCTGTTTCTGATCCTTTCCAACTCACAGTGATGGAAAGTATATATATAAGTATATATCAATTCAGTAATTATGCTTTTTGCATTTAATGCTGTTTTAAATTTCTATATGCAGCATTTCAGCGGAAATGTTTTTTGTTTTAAATATATTATGTGATAAGTTTTTACTCCACTACATTTATCTGATAGCTTACTTGTAAGTTTAGTAAAAGCTTCATGTGCCTCACCACTGCATTACAAGTCTAAGGTCTGTTTACAAGTTGCGCTTTATGAATCCAACAAACACATAAACCTTTTGTGTTTTCTCTAAACTCCTCACATGGTTGCATTTAAATGACGGTTGGAAAATTATTCAGTGTTTCACCAAAAACCAAAGATCAAATAAAATAGTGAGAAAAAAATTGGAAAACCTTTTGTGGAATCGTTCAGACTGCATCAATCATCTCACAACCCCTTAGATTTTGTCTTTTGACCCTTACGAACCTTTGAAAGAGGCCTGACCCCATAGTTTGCTAGAACAGTAAAATACAGCTCACACATCGATGCAGTCACATGAGACTTTTTCTGTAGTATGAGTATTTGTGATACTTTCAGTACATTTTCTCATAATACTTCTGTCCTTCAAACAGGGTTTTGAATGCATAACTTTTACTTGTAATGGCCAAGTTTTTGCAGCACTGATACTTTAACGGAGCAGTGGCTCTTAAAGTCGGGTTCTTGAGGGGGATTCAGGGGCATCAGCAAAAAGGGGAATAATTTATTTTAAGTAAAATTTCACCCATAAGTAGCAAAAATAAAAGAATGTACTATTCTGGTTGTGAATTCCATGCTTTTTCTAAAACACTTGAAAGCAAACATTTTATTAGATGCTGTTCTTTGGTCTAATTTATGTCAGTTTATAAAGAAGTTTGAGAACCTCTTGGATAAAGGATGTGAGAACTTGGTCCAGCGCTGCCTCTGAATGTGATGAAGGCACAAAAAACTCAGTCACAAATTAACCACAAATACCTCTAAAGATTTTCAACAGCTCAAGATGAATTCTTTTGCAACTGCAACACACAAAACCTCAAAAATGGGCAAAGTGGGCAAAATGCAGCCTTCCAGAGGAGTAATAATCTGTGAAATTTGGATGCTGAGAGCAGTTTCATGTTAAAAAAATCGAGGTGGTGATTATATGCTGCTTTAAGAGAGGGCTTTTTCGAGTTTACTGCGGACATAGTTTCACTTTGATGATGGCTTCCCCAGAGCATTTTCTTACTGTACCTCTATGGTAACACACTCACTGCTACAAGCGATCAGTCATGAGGGTTTCCGGTTGTCTGCATCTGCAAACTTTTTGCTCTTTTTTACACACATTTCAATTTATTGGTGTCGTAAAATGGCTTGGGATCATTTAGGGCTTGCTACAACATGCATGTATTGTCTGTCTGGTGACAGTAATGGGATATGAAGACAGTCCTGGGGAGCTTAATGTGTTATGCAGTCACTCCGTAAAATATGCCACTCAGACAAAAAATATGATCCTCCCTTTCCCTACTGTCCAGATGTTTTTGCAGGGGAGTATTTACGAGGGATAATAAGAACTACGACTCTGTCTACTTAGGAGTTTAGATAAGATACTTTGCAATAAATCTGCAAAATTTAAAGCTGTAATTCCAGAGCGTTGTTTTGAAACCGAGTCGCCTCTTGTTGCACACAAAGAGAGTAAAACGGATCGCTGTGGCAGCTAATATAAGAGATTAATTACTTGCAGAAAATGGTCCAAATTGCCACAACTGCAGTCTGGACTTGATTTATTTTTTATTTTTTTGCGAAATGTCAAAGGCTACAGTTCTCTGCACGGTAGCAGCACAGCGTCTGGACACATGGTCCTGAATCACAGAGGCTGCAGCTGCGGGATCAAGAGACACATTCCCCCTGAGCTACATAAACACTTCCTGTTCAGTAGGTGAGAACTGTGAGGGAGTCTGAGTGCAAAGCCGAGAGAGAAAATACCGTCAAGAGACATTAACAGGGTAACAAATATATAAAGTCACAGCCTGCTGACGGAGGCGTCTGATCCACTCAGATTTTCCTGCACAGTTCAGGGTTTACAGCTTGTGGCTTTGACACAGGTTTGCTTCTGCAACCCAAACAACCGAACCCAAACAAACTTTATTACATGAGAGACATTCACTACCTCCATTATGGCTTCCAGACCAAGTGAGACATAAGTGAGCGACTACAACTTGAGAACAATAAGATACTTTAATAAAACGCTTTTTATTTTGTGTGCAATGTGCTTGACTTGGTTGTAATAACTCATAAATTGTTATTGGAATATTGAACATTTTCTGCAGCATCCTTGCTGATTTTCTTGCTGGAAGTTAGACGAGAGGATTGATCTCATGCTCATATCTGAGAACTAAATATGAAGCCTGGAAACAGTTAGCTTAGCTTAGCATAAAGACTGGAAACAGCTAGCTTGGCTCTGACCAAAGGTAACACGATCTGCTTGTGCAATAATCAAAAACTTACTGCTTATTAATAGTCAATAAAACTATTGTTTGCACTCATTTCATCCTTTATCCATGATGTGGAGGGTTTACAGTGTCTATTTGTTGTTTCATTAAAGAGCTGGCAAGTGTGGTGAGTTTCTGACAAGCTGATTTGGTTTTGGAGAAACATGTTTAACATTTTTCTTTCACTGGACAGCAAGAGCTTGGAGTGATGCAGCCGATCTGGGGCCAGAACTTTGAGTTCACATAAGAAGATCCAGCTATCCATACCCCAGGTCCTTGGACACAAAACGCACACACATAAAATCTGACACAATTGTATTCTTTCTCTGCTCAAAAACTATAAATATTTAGGTAGATTCCATCTGATAAAATGGTTTTGTTTGAGCTAACCTACGTAAAACATAAATTTACAGTATTTCTATTCAGTGCAATCCAGATAATAACCTCAAGATTCAAAAAACCTAGACTCCAAACTCTAAATTAAATGTTTGCTGAAGCAGGGATTTCACCTCCTCTTTTTAATAAAGAAAAACCCTGCAGATGCAGAAAAACAAAACAAACATCCCTTTAAAAGATGCATGCATTCATCTTGGGGAGTCTGGTTGGTCTGGACATGATACCACCACAGAAAAACCCTCCATGAACTCAAAAACAATCAGGCGTTCATCCAAATGCACCGCTGCTCAACCCGAAACCTTGAAGCCCTTAGATTTTCTTGATTTGAACTTTTATTGACCTCCACACATCTGCAGAACAGCAAAGTGTGTGTTGCCACGGTGCTGCTGCTTAGTGATGAACGACAAAAATTCATAACAACATTTTGCTGATGGCAACAGTCCTTTCAGGGCAACGAGGGTTGCACTACAGGAGTTACGGTAATCAAAAACTATCAGCAAGTTAATTGTACAACATGTACAACCTCAACTATGTGACGTTACCCCTTTTCACCATAATGAAGAGTTTCCTCTCCAAGAAGGGAAAACATGATCACTTTAAATGGCACTCAGGAGCTGCAAGTTCGAAACAGCTGCAAACAATCCAAAGTCCCATAAAAACTGACCTTTGTGGTATCTAAAATTTTATTAAGAAGCTTATCCCCTCAGCTCATCAGACGGGCCTGTGAAGCTCGTTAGCCGCGAGCACATTTCCACATTTCTGCTCGCATCAAAACATACCTGGTTTCATGCTCCTGCCAGGCTACTTTTGCATGCAAGTTATAGCAGCTATCATGAAACATTTCCACCCACGTGCAGCAGGAAACAGTCCAACAGCTTTATGTTGGACATGTTAACGTTGTGATAAATCCACGTCGGGTGTGAAGCAGGGATTCCCAACTGCTTCTTGGCAGGTGCACACAAAGATATTCAGTGATCAGGTTATGCTCAGAGGGTAGACAGGCAAAAAATCTGGCTGATTTCTGGGTTTTTGGTCCTAAATATCACATGATCAAAGCCATTAGAAAGCACTAAAGATTGACAACACTCAGTTTTGCATGTTTGAGTTACAAGTCAGGTAGAAAAAAAGTCACCTAAAAGATTTCCTGAAGCCCAAACTTTCCATCTCTGACTCATTTCTCAGAGTCAAAGTGCTGCCAAAAGCCTCTTTTGAAAAACTGATTTTAATCCGGTTTTCTCTTTATATACGTGGGACAGTAAAAACTCCAATACTTAAACATCGAATCCTCTTCTACCTCACACATAGGATGAAAAAATTCCTACATTTTTCCTTCTGTGTTGAAAGACATGCAACCAAAATTATTAAAATGTCAAGGCATTCCATTAACTGCTGGTAAATCCTGTCAAGATGCTGCACCCTGCATTTATTTTAACAAGCTTAAGCCTGAGTTATTCCTCCCAGGTGTCTCTTTTGGATTTTCTTTGCATTTGGAAAACGTCAGACATTATCTACAGAAATCTCTGTCAGCAGAGGTTCAGCAGCAGTGAGCTCTGTGAAGTATGAGAATGAATCTTTTTTTTGTGTGTTGCTTTGTCTCTCTTTTTCCATGCACTCTTCGCAAATGCAGCTCCGTGGATCACATGACATCCCAAAAGTTACCTGTGCATTGTCCCGAGAATCCAAATAAAACATGGTTTGTCAGTTTTTTCCGTGAAAATAGGGAGAAATTATCCAGAATCAGACAGTAGCATTAAAATAAAACCATAAGCTTTATCAGGCCAGTAGAGTTAATAAGTGCTTATAAATGGCAGCCTTGCCCCAAAATGCCTAAAAGTGGAGGCCATGCCAAGCAAAACATCATCAAATCCTTCTTTGCCAGTGGTGACGCATCACTTACCTTTGTGTGTTTGTGCTGCTGCTGCAAGAAAAGTATCACAAAGCTTTGAGGGGTTTGGGACGGACGCTGAACAGCAGCTCTGGTGAGGGTTTGGCTTTTATCTGCAGGTGGGTGGAGCTGCACGGGGCTGAGAGAGGAGAAGCACTGGATCTGTGCATGAATGTTAGAGAAGGAGGGAGGAAAACAGAAAATCAGATCTGTGCAAGGGAGAGAGGGAGAAACCACCACTGGCAACGCATGTTTGCAGCATTAAAAACTATTAGAGACAGAATCGAACCGAGGCGAAAGAGGGAGCCCAATCAGCTGCACATCCACGGATCACAAGAAAGAAGATTCTCGTTTGACTTGGACGTCTCGGCGCATTCTTTGCATGCAATGAAAGTTTTAAGGGCAGGGTCTCACTTTGGTTTTGGCTGAGCTCAGTATCTAGCCGAGAGGAGAGGGTTTTGTGACTACTGCAGTGCACACACAGTCACAATGTAAGCACAAGGTCCATTTAGAAGCTGTTCTGGAGTAATTCAGAAGAGTAACTCACGGTCTTCCTCGGGGATAAAAGTTTACTCAGCTGTTATAGATTTGTATAAGTTTAAATTTCCACTTAAGTACTATATTTTTCTTCTTTCTTCCTTTTTTTGACTTTAAAAAAGGCAAATATGAGACAAATCCCTAGCTACTTTTGCTGCCTTTAAATGAAACTCATGAAAACATTGAAAGGCATGTGCACATTATTGCTTTGTGCTCAACTGGTTAAGTCATGAGACGGCATGGCTAGCTATCTAGCTAGATTGGCAAATATTACTGTTAATATCTGCATTTGAAGCCACCATAACAATTAAACTGGCAAGCAAGTAGGCATAGTAATACAGATATGCAGGCGTAATGATAGAGGGGAAACATGTTGCCTTTGGCAATATTAAGATTTATGCACACAAATTATAAAATTACTGAGAAAAACATTATATTTATAAAACTATGTCATAATACTTACCATCCAACCAGAACTGATTGACTTCAGTGGCCTTCACCATTTCTGAATTTCACCAACATGTCACCACTCGGAGCTTTCAGAAAGTTTACAGTTTAAATTGTGAACATCATCGAAGGGTCTGTTAATTTGAACTGTAACATGGTAAACACGACCTCATTTGAAGGCACCAGTATACTGAAAACCAAGAGTCTATTATATTGCTTGCTGCACTTAAGCACAGTGTCATCCATCCATCACTCCATCATCACTAAAATGCAAAGTAACTATGCAAAATATGGTGAAATGTAAAATGTAAAAGTGAGATAAATCTAAGGAGCTAAGCTAAGCATCTAAAGTTTGCACCAGTTTTGTTAGATAAGACTAACAAAAAGCAAAATCTAAAACCTGACTGATTGCCATTTGAGTATAAAAGTTTTTAAAGTTTGTCCTATAAATGATTTAAAGTAAAGCTTAACTCTTTTGGTGGGAACTCAAAAATTGTACAAAAAGTATCAAAAACTATCACAACCTGCTCAAAACATTTTATTCCCATCCAGTTAGATAAAAAAGTATCCTGATCTGGTTTGCACGAAAAGCTCTGCCCTCTCATGTGACTCCACTGCAGAGTTTTGGGTGTAGATGTTGAAAAGATTCTGCTTTTTTGTAAATTCTTCACCGTGTGGACGTCACAAGCAGAGACAGAGGGGAGAACATTCACACTCTGCACAGCTGGTTCACATTTGAGGAATTATTCTTTGTGTTTTTGTTTGTGTTACTATTTCAGTTCTTTAGCATGTTCTGCTCATGCAGGAACTGCTTATAAAGAAAACATTTTGGTTTCCCCCGTGACTGATTTTACTGACAGCTTCTTGCTGAAATTCACTGTTCTTGTTAAAGTAATTTGCACTGCAAACAGCCATGACTTCACTCACTGGTCAGTTCACAGAAAAAATATTTAGTTGTACAAACTGTGGTGTCTTTCATTCCCCTACAACCAACTTTTTTATTTTTTTAAGTCAATAGATGAAGCCATTCTTCATGTTTCATTGTCTGTCTTGCATCCATCACCTTCAGTTTTATGAAATCCAGAGCTACAAACTTCTCCCTAACATATACCAGAGGGAACAACAAGCCATCAACTGCGTGGAAACACTGAGCTCATACCTGGCTGCACGCACACTTCCTGTTCGAGCAGATATTAACCTGTGACTTAGATCTCAAGGCCAAGTTCCTGCAGCAAAGAAAAGTAAAGACAACCTTGACTTATTCTCCCTGTTTCCTGTTCCTCAATCAAATTTCTTGTTGTCATCATGTGCAATGCTCACAGGTCAGTGCAGTGTTATATTAGCATGAGCTTGGTTTGTATTTCATGTGTTATTTCAGTAGATTCGACTCATAACTGTCCATGGGCAAACCTCTAAAAATTAAAAGCATGTACTAACTTTCCTAAAGTTTCAGCGGCTATGAAACAGCTTCTTTGTGATTGACTGAAATGTAATTAATCCAGTCACTATAATAAATATAATTTGTTGGTGGGCATGGAATTCAAAATATGTTGCGCTCCAAACCAGCAAAACACTGAAATAAAATGAAGTGGACGCTGGAAAAAAATAACAACTCTGCTTTTTATTTCTTTTCCTGGCACTTCTCTCTGACATGATCACTGAAGGGTAAACGCTTGTACAGTCGTATCATACTGTCCTCGTTCACCTCAGAGGGTTTTTTTTATTAATGGTGTTTCCTTAAGCTTATAATGTTGGTTCTGTCAGCCCAATGAGCAAATTTATACACGCTTTGGTATAAAATGCAAAATGAAGCAATAATAATGACCAGAAATCACACTCACACACTGCTGATTTAAGCATTTGAACTTAATAATCAGCACAAACAAAAGAACATAAAGAGATTTTACCTTGAAAACAGTGCCATTAACAGGCCAACTCACACAGAA